>CAIGQQ010029114.1:113274-127360 GCA_903798035.1 Danio albolineatus | reverse complement strand
TATATATATATATATATATATGCTGGATAAGTTGGCGGTTGATTCCGCTGTGGCGACCCCGGATTAATAAAGGGGTTAAGCCGACAAGAAAATGAATGAATGAATGAATATTTTACATTTTATAAATGAGTAATTTTCATTAATAAATATGATTAAATAGTGGTGGATTTGCTTAAATTATAAAAGCACATTCCACCATAATATTAAACTCATCATCTATCCCTCAAAAATACCTAGTAATTTTCACATGATTCATTCAAGTGGTTTTTGCTAAAAAATAAATAAAAATAAACATGAGTAAATTGCGGTGGATTTGCTTCAATTATAAAAGCACATTCCACTAATAATATAAATTTTATCATCTATCACTCAAAACATTTAGCAATTTTCACATGATTAATTCAAGTGGTTTTTGCTAAAAAAAATCAAGTATTGAAACTACTTTAAAAAATGTGTGCAATAGTGTTACCACTATTTTTTAAGTAAATAGCACATAAGATTTTTCACATTCCAAGTAAGCGATGGCATATCTTTCTTGTCAACAACATCGACTGCAGGTCAAACTGCTGCAGTGACTCAAACTGAATGCCATACTGAATTATGCAACAACTACTGTATATAGCAGTCTCATTTGAGTTCAGCCATTCCCAGTTTACTTAATCAACAATTAAGTTATAATATAACTCTCCACATAAACAGCTTTTATTATGCGCTGGAAGAAATATTATATAGGTAATTTTACCAAAACTTTGCCAGAATTTTACTATTAAAAACACTGTAGAAATCATAAAATAAATTTTAAATGTTTTACTGTAAACTACTGTATCATTAATTTATTTCAATTAGATGTAACATAAAACTGTACTGTTAATATAAAGACCCGTAGAAATGTCAGCAAAAATTCATAAAAAGTAAAGGAATTTAGATAAAGTAAATTTACGATTTTGTCACCATATAATAAGGGCACTTACATTTAACCTGCTTATATATTTTACAGCAGAATTTAAACAACTTTTTACTATTAAAATGGCCAGTATTAAAACTTAGGGAAAATGGTGCCAAATAGCTAAAAAAAATGCTAGTAATAGTGGCATAAAAAGCACAGTAGAAAAGGCAGTTTTACAGAATTAATGTTAAAATGGCTTGCCATACAAACCTGTTTTGTTTTAACAACACACACCCATCACTCAAGAAGTGCAGGAGGATGTATGTCTTGCAAGCAAGAAATGATGTGTCCTGAACACACATTTAGACACAAACGCAAGCGGTGTGTTTCTCATTTGCACAAAAGCTTGGAATTATTTCTGTCTGCTGTGTTTACACAATTGTAATTCAGTGCCGCTGCTTTGCTGGCTGCTGCTCTGCTGCAGACATGAAAAAGGGTAAAGTAAATACAGGATTATTTGTCTTATGCTCAGCTGACAAATAGGTCTGAGATCTCTGCCCTTCATAGGTTCCTCATTGCCTTAAGGTAGGGCTGTGCTCTCTGTTATTTAAACCAGCGCTGGCGTTTCTTTGATTCAGACCACAATGGGGAAATACTGTAATCTCCTGTAATGGTGAATCCTTAATGTGATACACCATTTACAGCTCTTCTGCTTTGGATATAAGTGTGCTAAATAACCCTATAAAGCCCAATGTATGATAACAATGACAAAATATGTTTCTAAATTGATCCAAATCATGACTTCTGTAATCTGCAAGAACATTTTCAGAAATTAAAATGCGTTTTAGTAAAACTATAAAAAGATTCCTGTTTAAACACAGTTGTGTGGCAACTGGGTGTGAATATAGGCAGTCTATAGAGGTAAAAAATGCATTAATTTCTATTTTTTTATAATCACACTTCATAAAAAAACAGACTGCAGAAACACTTTGATTGACATTCTCCCTTTGTTTGTGTCATCAGAGGGGCAAAGCCCCGCTCAGTGTCAGTCTCTCCCTCATTAGCATATGATGTTAGTCTTGATTTTTAGATGTCATTATTATGACACAATTTGTAGCTCCACCCTTGAAATGAGGGCTGAGAGCACAATCTCATTTGAATTTAAAGTGACTGTCACCAAAGTATAACTTATCCAGTATATGTTTTACGCAGTGGATGCCACTCCAGCTGCAACCCATCACTGGGAAACACCCATACAACCTCATTCACACAAATACACAACGGACAATTTAGCTTACCCAATTCACCTGCACCGCATGTCTTTGGACTTGTGGGGGAAACCGGAGCACCCAGAGGAAACCCACGCGATTGCAGGGAGAACATGCAAACTCCATACAGAAATGCCAACTGACCCAGCTGAGGTTCGAACCTTCTTGATGTAAGGCGACAGCACTACCCATTGCGCCACTGCGCCGCTCCACTGTCAATTTATCAGCCTGAAACACATTATGCCATTTAATGGGCCCACTAATTTTTGTGGCTTCAGTCATTGTTAGGGGACGCTTTTAAATCTAGAAGAATTAACAACTATATTGAAATATATATCGTCATTATTTAATATAAAAATTATTATTAAAATTGCATTTTTGCCATAGTGCCCAGGCCTAATACATAAGAAAAAAGTTAGAAAATGCAGTATTATTAGGAAGTGGAAGTTGGAATTGCAAATTAGCTAACTGAGGCTCTTTTGCTGCCATCTACTATAGTAGTCATTTCATCTCAATTTTATTGTATGACATTCTATTATTTCTGGAACAATTCAGTGGCGTATGCTACACTAAATCAAATGTTAGTGATCTGTGGTGTGAAAAGCCTCAAAATGTTTGGGGTACGTTTATTTGTTTATCTCTCAGTCATCGTTATTTAGCATTATATATTTTGCACTAAAATAAAAAACAACAGCATTTTAAAACACTGTAAACCCTAATGCTGTAACTAATTAATTGAATTGAGTTCTATTAACTTAAATCATTACAGTTCGTTTATCTTACTTAAACTTGATGAGTATTTATAACTTTTTCTTATTTTTGAGTTTGTAAAAATGTAATCTTTTAAGTAAGGTGAACCATTTTGCCGGTTTAATTTAGACAAAATGTCTCTTTAAAGTCTCACTGACTCAAAACCTTTTAGCCCAGTGATTTTGCGTCTGACGTCATCCAGGTTCACGTACTTGCTCATGCTTGATTCGTTTTTCTCAAGATGTCGGACCGGCCTCATTACACACTACAGTAAGTGAAATATTTACAAATCCAAGGAATATTAAATTAATGTTTTAAGCAATATAATCAATGTAACAGTTTAATGTAGTTGGTCAGAATGCGTTTACATGTGTTGCACTACAGAAAACGCATGTGTTGCATTACAGAAAAAGCTCCACTTGTTGCTAACTAACGTTATTGTTTAAAGCTTTAGATACGTTAGCATTAGTTGTAATGAGTTAACTCTGCATTTTAACAGAATGTGTTAAAGACAAAAACATTTTAAATCGGCAGATTTAAATTTTTTAAATCTTGGCGCGAGGAAGGTTTTCCTCAGCCCGCGCTTAAGTCGTCATTGAGACGCGAGCTCTCACACAATTGATGAATCATGTAATATTGGTTCAGTCATATTGATGATGTCCTAACATTAATATCTTTGAATTATATCTTTAGATTAATATTGCTGAAATGCTGACTGAGGATGCTCTATTGGCCCTGTTGTTCTGTTGTTCTAGAGAATAAATTGGACACCACCCACAGCACACTTCCAAGCCTTTCCTGTCTTGTTTGGATTAATGTATGCTCTTCACATATTATATAATAAAGGACTTTGCAAAAACTTTGAATTTGTGCAAAATTTTTGCTTGGCATCGATGACAGAAAATAGAAAGTCTCCTAGCATGCAAACCTTAAAGAATAAATTGATGTAAAGCTTCTTTTTTCACTCAATAAAGGCTGTTACTGGGGTAGTAACTTCAAAATATGTATGGACCTTTACTTGGTAAAGGTCCATTTTAGTATAAATAGGGATAGTTTGCCAAAAACTATTTTATGTTTTAATTTCTTGCTTTTGTTGAACACAAAAAGTTTTTTTGTCAGTGGTTACAGGTTTCCAGCTTTTTTTAACTCAAACAGCTTTGGAATAAGTGACGATTGGGTGAATATTCTGTCATTTAGCATTGGCTGAGCTATAAATAAATTCACATATATTTTTATTTTAAATCTCTTACTGTCTAATAATTGTTTTTAAAGTTTTAAGACATTTCTAATTGCATAAGAAGCAACATCGAAATTACTGTTGGACATTTATTGTTTAAAAATAAATGCCCAAAATGGTACTGTCTGTTTGTTTAAAATTACAGATGTATTTTGATAAATTTATGTGGTTTACAGATAAAAATTATGGCTAATTTCATTTGTGAAACTCAAGATGGAGAAGTTATTTTAAAAATTGCTATCAAAATGTATGAGCTGGGTGATTATTTAAAGTCGGGATAAATAAAAGGTAAGTTAATTGTTATTAAAATGTTTGAGCTGGGTGACTGGGAGAAATTAAAACAGGCGCCACTGTGGCGTAGTGAGTAGCACGTTCGCCTCACAGCAAGAAGGTCGCTGGTTCGAGCCTCGGCTGGGTCAGTTGGCATTTCTGTGTGGAGTTTGCATGTTCTCCCCGTGGTTGCATTGGGTTTCCTCCGGGTGCTCCGGTTTCCCCCACAAGTCCAAAGATATGCGGTACAGGTGAATTGGGTAAGCTAAATTGTCCATAGTGTATGTGTTTGAATGAGAATGTATGGATGTTTCCCAGAGATGGGTTGTGGCTGGAAGGGCATCTGCTGTGTAAAACAAATGCTGGATAAGTTGGTGGTTCATTCTGCTGTGGCGACCCCGGTTTAATAAAGGGACTAAGCCGACAAGAAAATGAATGAATGAATGAGAAATCAAAAGAATTAAGTTAATTTCTATTAAAATGTATGAGCTGGGTGACTTAAGTATTTAAAGTTGGGAGAAAATAAAACAATTAAGTTAATTGCTATTAAAATGTATGAGCTGGGTAACTTGGGTATTTTAAGTTAGTAGAAGTATCTTGTATGAGTGCAACAAACTCAAAACTTGATGTTTCTGTTCACTTAAAATAGAAAAATTCATAACTTAAAAAATTTGACGTAACTGATTACCTCAAATTTTTTGAGTTTAGCCAACTTGTTTGGGATTACAGTGAATAAAAAACAACAGCATTTAGTTTGCGTGGGTTTCCTTCGGGTGCTCCAGTTTCCCCACAAGTCCAAAGACATGTGCTACAAGTGAATTGGGTAAGCTAAATTGTCCGTAGTGTATGTGTGTGAATGAGAGTGTATGGGTGTTTCCCAGTGATGGGTTGCAGCTGGAAGGGCATCCACTGCGTGAAAACATATGCTGGATAAGTTGGCAGTTCATTCCGCTGTGGAGACCCCTGATAAATAAAGCAACTAAGCCGAAAAGAAAATGAATGAATGAACAGCATTTAAACATCATCTTACTACAATTTTTTTGTAAAAAAATATGTCTCAGTGGCAACTTATGTTTACACGCATTTTACAATTATATTATATTATATTATATTATATTATAAAGAAAGGCTTTGAAATTTTAATCTCTATATGGGATAGAAAAAGGCATATAAACAAACCTCTAAATAAAACTGAGGTGGATGTCCTGTTATGTTGATGTATAAAATGTACATCAACATAGTTCACCCAAAAAACTTCCCATGTTGGCGTGAGTTTTCTCCAGGTGCTCCAGTTTCCCCCCAGTCCAAAGACATGCAGGTGAATTGAATAAACAAAATTGGCTAGAGTGTATGAGTGTGGATTACTGTGTGTGGATGTTTCACGGTACTGGGTTGCAGCTGGAAGGATAGCGGAAGGACACAGCATCCGCTGTGTAAAAACATGTGCTGAATAAGTTGGCGGTTCAATCCAATGTGGCAACCCTTGATTAATAAAGGTACTAAGCTGAAAATGAATGAATGAATGAATGAATGAGTTCACCCAAAAATAATTTAAAAACAATCCAATGCCTATTTGATTTTTTTGTGTTGAATACAAAAGATATTTTTAAGTAGGATAATTATGAAGTCTTTGGCTAGTGGTTTCTAACATTCTACTAAATATCTTTTTTTCTTTGCACAGAAGATAGTAAACAATGACAGAATTTTCCTTTCTGTGTGAATTCTCTGAGCTGGGAAAATAAATTGGTAAAAAAGCGTACTGCACTTCCTAAAAGTTTGAAAGAATTTGTAAACCCTTGTACTATTAACAATGTATTACGTTAGAAAACAATCAACAATCAATGGAAAAATAAAAAACAAAGCTCTTAATCACCTGTAATTACACAAAGTCCAGCTATCAGTAGCACATCAACTGTCAACACTGGCTACATGATTACACTGTCTGACCATCAATGGCTATCAGACAAGTTAACATTTACTTGATTGACAGGCTGATTGCTTAATTGTGATGGCGTAAACAGCATGCGCCCTTGAATACAGCATTGAAAAGAAAGCTTATGTTATAAATCTTAATAATATTTGAAGTTTCATATTCATCCATGCAAATTTTTCTAACCAGAAACCATTTTTTTATATAGACACAAGTACTAATAAAAAGAAATTAAAGCTAAAATGATTGGAAAATTCACAAGACATACTCTCTTTATTTAGCATTTATGCCTATTCTTTACAAAATACTTTATTTTTATTTGTTAATCTTTTCTTTTCTGTACACTGTATTCTTGTATTATATTGTTCTGTAGGCTATTCTGTTTTTTGAGCAATAATAAACAAATAAAAAAGAGAATACGGACATGAACACAACACTTTGGATCACAATTCAAGTTATACCCATCCCAGGGAAAATATTAGCATACACACATTCACATAAACTAAAACGAAGACAATTATTGATCAGAAAACAATTTGTTATAAGTAAAATGAAAGAAAATATTCACAATGGACGAAACACTAAAACTAAATGAAACTAACAACAGTCACTGAAAAACTGAATGAAACTGAATAAAAAAAATATCAAAAATATATATATTTTTTTTATGAATTGTCAGAATTAATGATCACTTATTCTGTGGTGAAACGTTTTGATAAATACCTGTAGATGAAGCTTTTGTACATTAATCAAGCACATGATTATTTACAAAAACATTTTAATCATAAAATATGCTTTCTCTTTAATCTAGGCATGTGTAATTAAATATATTAATTATTATGATTATTAATACACTAATTAATATATTATAACTAATTATATATTAACTAATTATAATTACTAATATTTATTGAGGCTAAATTTATATAAAAACTAAATTTGCCCACAACCACCACCCTCCCCCCCTCCCCCAACAAATCCATTAATGAAACAAACAAAAACTGTTTTTTTTTTAAACAAATGTACAAATAGTATAAAAATATAAACTTTAAAACTTCTAAAACTATAATAACCTTGCTGCTTGTTCAGTCTTATTGTCAAATGTTGGAGTTGAAAGTTTATGAAAACTACAACTTCTTAAGGTCTATAAGCACGTGTAGCTATAGTTATGTTTCCAAAAAGTCCAGTCAGGTTTCTATCAGGACTCTGGGCTGCCATTTCATTATTTCATTGTTTTAAGCTTCAAGAATCTGCTTCAACTTTTTCTGTTGAGTTCATTGTCCTGTATAAAGATTACTGGCTGATTATTTGATGAACACAGAGGAAAAACCACATATTAGAAGCTATATGTGACTAGTGTGTAGCAACAAACATGAAGTTTACATGGTGACATTTTATAGTGCGATAACTCTAGTTCACCATTTCCCTGAAATTGAATCTTGCTTTTGTTTATTGTATCTAACAAATAAGATGTAGTTCCTAAAAAATAATAGTACTAAAAAATATAATGTTTCAACATAATCATATGTAATATATCATATCATAATTATTTACTCATATAAGTTAAGAATGTACTAGATTTCATGATAGACGAAACATAACACATGTTAGATGAAAATCCTAGAAATTTCAACTTATTGTTTGACTTTAATTAGTATTATTCGTTGCAATCACTATGGGGGGGGCTAGGGTTAATGTTCCATTTCCATATACTCTTCTCTTATGATACGACTATGCCTAGGTATAGCTAGATTTTCTTTATAGTAAAAATCTATTATAGTAAAAAGAAATTTAGAAAACAATCTTTAAAAAGGTGTTAGTTCCTAAAGAATAAGCACAAGCTAGAAAATAACTTAAAAATGACTGTGAGTATGAAAACAAATACTAGTGTTTTATTTTTTCTTTTTATTGAAAGCTAAAACAGCTTGACATTCCCAATTTATACTGTAAAAAAATAATATGATAAAGAGTAAAAAAAATAATTTGGAAAATATATATTTTGTAAACAGTAGGTTATGTTATTACATATATTTCATTTTAATCAAATGTTTTATGCAGAGCTATTGTCTTGAATATTTTATTTGATGTTTAATAAATTAAGTATGAGTTTGTGAATATTAGTTTATTAGTTTTACTTTGAGTTAAGAAGAAACTTTTAAAAGTAAATGCTTGGAATTTGCACTAGTTTGATATCAGTTTTCCTCTGAATTGTGCAGTATGTTTAGGGATAATAAAAGTGCTTCAGATCTGCTGCCATACAGTAAATGTCACAATGGCTTTCAGCAATTTAGAGGGTGTGAGTTTATGTGTGTTTGCGATGAAAAACCATACCTTGTAGTTTCGATGAAGTTATAGTTACTTATAGATTCCTCCCGCAGAGCCAAACTCTCTTGTAAGCTGTAATTATAAATTTCCTTTTAGAAAAGCGTTTCCGTGTTGACATAACTCATAAATCTGCATTGGCCGTAAAACTAGCAAAGGATGCCAATTAGCCGAAGCACATGTGCTAAAGTAATGCACTTATAGTTATAGGTGATAATTATGCAATGGCAATGTTTATAGGCATAATGATAGATGTTTTAAGACACAATGAAGACACAAGTCCAAACTTGTCCTCGTCTAATTTATAAAGCATTTGCTACAAAGCGCCGGAAGAGGGCAGTATAATTTACTTCTTCTCAGAGAAGAAAGACGTAATCTGATGTCAGCTGTAGGTTATTTACCACCACATTTATGTTTCAGATTCTGTTGTTGTTGTTCTGTGTTGTTTTCATATCTCATTCTACGTGCTGCAAGATAGGTAAAGGCATTTAAAGTTTATACCAGTGTGAAGAACTGGGTATGTATGAGGATATAAAAAAAGAAAGAAAAGAAAGAAAGAAAGAAACGTACGTGTGTATTTGGGAGGTCTGACCCTCCTAACAAAACACTTGATCCTCCTGAATGACATCAAAACAAGTTTTTTTGATAAAGGGGGCTGGGGGGGGGGGGGGTATAGGGGGTCCTGTCATTTAATATAGTTCCCCTGCCCTTTAATAGTTTAGAAATTGTTTGCGCTTATCTGTATTTTAAATAATATTAATAATAAAAATAATAGATAACTTCAATATACGTCTGACCATGCACCCATGAATGCATGTTTGTGCCAGAAAAATTAATTCATCAGTTTCTAAACCAGCAAATCTAGAGCACCACGACAGTGGTGTTCACAAAACCTGTTTCTTTAAAAAAGGTGTTTGTAGATGTCTGGAAAACTGTATTTTGTATTTTGTGTATTTTGTATTTTATTATATACTGACTTAATATCACAAATGTCAATGAGAACCACTTAGTATCCCTCAAATAAATTAGTTGTAATTGAATTAAATATGGCGCCACAGTGGTGTAGTGAGTAGCATTATCGCCTTACAGAAAGAAGGTCGCTGGTTCGAGCCTCGACTGGGTCGGTTGGCATTTCTGTGTGGAGTTTGCATGTTCTCCTTGTGGTCGCTTGGGTTTCCTCCGGGTGCTCCGGTTTCCCTCACAAGTCCAAAGACATGTGGTATAGGTGAATTGGGTAGGCTAAATTGTCTGTAGTGTATGAGTGTGTATGGATGTTTCCCAGAGATGGGTTGCAGCTGGAAGGGCATCTGCTGCGTAAAATAAACGCTGGATAAGTTGGGGGTTCATTCCGCTGTGGCGACCCTGGAGCTAACCCTTTAGCCAGCGCCCCGACGTGGTCGCACTGAGGCGCTATTTTTCCCACATGTCAGTGTTTATAAATAGATTACACCACAAAGAAAGAAGTAATCTGCACAAAACTATACAGCTACAACCCTCAAGCACCCATTGCAGCTAGTTGCTTTTCAATGGGAGGCTTGTAAAGGATGTATTTGCTAAATGTGTGTAAGTTTGACAGAAAATGCTTAATAGATATGGAGTGAATATCATAGTAAAAACAACAACACACACACATTCACTGCAGAAGATCAGGGTTTATTTCGAAAGGTAAGAGTCCACAGAAAACATCCCATCGAACACATTTAGTCCACGGACACAATAGTACGGATTATGGATGATTATTGGTTTGTTTATGTCACCGTTTCTACCGGAGACCTGTTGTTTACCATGGTATTTACACGTGAAAACGGCGTCTTTTTAGTAAAAAGCAAGGCAATGTCATAGCTTACAGTGTTACAGATAAAATAAGACCACAAACTAAATACAAAGTCAGTTACTAAAATCCAACTAACAAAGCTGTCGAGTGTTTAGACGATCTGCATTTGCTGTCTCTCATGCTGTCTCTCATATGCTGCGATTGCTGCCGTTCACTCACAGTAACTTCCTACTTAGTTTGACTTACGGAGAATTAAGCCAATGGCTGTATGATTATTTCTTTATTGGTCAATGGCTGTGTTACTGCACAGTTTTTGCTGGTATTGGCTCAGGGACCTGTCAATAATCATGCGACGCACCTGCCCCCTGTTGCACAGCTGCTCCAGTTCAAGCTAACGGCATATACTTGTTTACAATAGAATCCTAATTCTCTATTTTTGTCATGTAGCAGGACTTTGGATTTCAAGCAGCAGAAAACTCCAATATAATAAGATGTTCAAGCACTTCCAGTGAGCAAAACAACAATTGTAAGACTTTTTTTGTTGCATATGCACTAGACTTATTTCACACAATGTACTTCTTGTGCTCTAATAAAACATTCATACTATTTGTTTCTGCCTATTATTTTACAATTTTAAAAAAAGTGGTACGTGAAAAGACTAAAATAGTTGTTATAAACGTGTGGTCTTTAGACTGCTTCTCCCCAAACAAGGAGCAGGAGAAAATCAGAAGACATAGTCTCAGAAAAATAATTCCAGAAATTTCATTTTGCATAATATTGGCATCAAATTCAAAACTTATACTCATGAGATGTGTGGCTTTTGACCTATTACTTATCTGTGTTACTTTAGGACTAATTTCATTATTTGTTCATGAAATGTTAAATGTTAAGTGCAGTGCATTTTTTTTTGTACATTAATTAAGCATCGATTTAACTTTTTTAAAATTTTGAGCATTCTAAACTCTAGATGATGGATAATAAAGCCCAGAGTGTCTTCTTTCCAAAGATACATGAACTGTGAATGTAGACCAAATCATTCAGCATCTGTTAATGTTTTAGTTTGGGATGGTCAGTTTTCAGAAAATGCCTCTGGCGGTGAGGGAAAGGAGGACATCGATATAGTCTCGGAAAACATTTTACAGAAATCTCATTTTGCATGATATTTTAATCAAATTTGAATTATAAACTCATGTAATACTTGGCTTTCATGTCATATTTTTTTCTAGGACATTACATTAATGTTATCCTGTGTTTGTATATGAAAAAGCAAATATTGAACACAATACAATTTTTTTCCTCATGATTTCAAAATGTATAACTTTTTATATTTTTGAGCATGACACTTTCCCTTTTAACACAGTAAAGCCCAAAGTGTCTTCTTTCCAATGATACCTAGATTGTGTTTGTAGCTTAGTGGAGACAGGAACTATTTAAAATTAGGTAGGTGTAAATCCCCGAAAGGGACTAGGCTGAAAAGAAAATGTATGAATGAATGAATTAAATATATAAATTTGGTTCACTGAGGCATATTACTGAGCATAACCAAAAAACCTGACCCCCCAATCGTCAATGAATAATTCGCACCCTATAAGCAAATGTTTGTTAAATATCAACATTAGCCAAGTTATTGTTTTAAGAAAGACTAAGATCCAACTTTTTATACACAGAACTACAACAAGAACAACAACTGGTTAAAAGAATAAGACATAAATGAAAAGCAATCAAAACATAAATATCTCAAATTAAACAAAACAAAATTTTGGCAAGGATTTTTCTGAATCCACAAATTTTTGTTTTTACAATAGCAAAAAAAAGTGCAGTTGGTGTATAAAGAAGATTAACAATATAGTATATCAAATATGTGAATCTGATTTATGAAAAAAAAACACATTAAAAGTGTTTAATATATATGTTTTTTCAGACAGAAAGTACATAGTACATAATTCATTCCAGAAACACCTCTACAAACAAAGGATGTATGATCATCTCATCTAAATTATAATGTTTGCACTTGTTTTTTTAATAAGTAAGTGAACTGTTACAATGGTAGGTAGCACTGTCACCTCACAACAAAAAGGTCGCTGGTTGGAGTCCCGGCTGGGTCAGTTGGCATTTCTGCGTGAAGTTGCATGTTCTCCTCGTATTGGCGTGGGTTTCCTTCGAGTGCTCCAGGTTCCCCACAGTCCAAAGACATGCGCTATATGTAAATTTAATAAACTAAATTGGTTGTAGTGTGTGAATGAGTGTGTATGGATGTTTCCCAGAACTGGGTTGCAGCTGGAAGGGCATCCGCTGTGTAAAACACATAAGTTGACGGTTCATTACGGTGTGGCGACCCCTGATGAATAAAGGAACTAAGCTTAAGCAAAATCAATGAAAGATCTTTGATTTAAAATATTTTGATTTAAAAGAAGATAATGATGAATAGATTTTCTATTAATATATCACAAACAAAGTGGTTATTGAATATATCATCAGTTTTTGAGATACACAAAGCTGGCTATAATATGGACAAAACCAATGGTTAGGTAAATTACTTATCAATTACCTTAACTGTTCATATTTTACACAACATTATAGAATTAGAGGGTAGAATTAGAAGTCTTTTTCTTTGAGAATAAATCTTTATACAGTTCTCTTATAAGGCATTGGGAGGTATTTTTGGAGATATTTGTTTATGGGTCGCTGGTTCGAGTTCCCGCTGGGCCAGTTGGCATTTTTGTGTGAATTTCCAAAGTCCAAAGACATGCGGTGTAAGTGAATTTGATAAACAAAATTGGCCGTAGTGTGTGAATGTGAGAGTGCATGGGTGTCTCCCAGTACTGAGTTGGGTATCTGCTGCATAAACCATATGCTGGAATAGTTGGGTGTTCATTCCGCTGTGGTGACCCCTGACAAATAATAGACTAAGCCAAGGAAAATTAATGAATGAAGTAATGATTTAGTAATTAGTAATGAATAAAAGTGACCCGCTTCATCTGTTTGATTAACAAAGTTTAAAAAGTTTAAAAACCATGGGCTGTACTAAAGAAAATGTAGCTCACATATGGACAAATCCATACACTGAGTAAAATTTTCTAAATTATTAAAAATTTTATTCGTAAACCAACTGTTGGGTTCATACATATTTGACACAGAATACATAAAATAACTCAGCATTTATATATAATCTCTGTATTTATATTCATATTTAAAATATTTATTTATGTATTTATTTACTGGTATATACAATTGAGGTAAAAATTATATTTGCCAAACATTGTTTAAATAATAAGTAACATTTTCTTTTTATTGTTCTATGCAATTTTTGTATTGTTGTATTGTCTGCAATGAAATACAAATCAAAGTAAATTTAGAAATCATACTTCCTTTTTTATTTGCATTTTCTATAATGTCCCAACTTTTTCTGATTTGGGGTAGTTAAGCCTTTTAAATTAGTATTTTGAAAAATATCTAGTAAAATATTATGTACTGTCATCATGAAAAGATTTTTAAAAATCAGAATTAGAGAGCTGTTATTAAAACTATTATGTTTATAAATGTGTTAAAAACAATCTTAGAAAGTTGGGGGAAACAGAAACTGGGGGAAAATATATGGGGGCTAATAATTTATTCAATAATAACTTCAACTTTGTGTGTATATACACAC
>CAIGQQ010029114.1:61365-93274 GCA_903798035.1 Danio albolineatus | reverse complement strand
ATATATATATATATATATATACAGTTGAAGTCAAAAATATAAGCCCCCCTGTTTATTTTTGTTGAGAGAAGAGAGAAGATTTCTTCAAAAGAAACGTCTATACAGCTAAAATTGACATTTAAAGGCTTAACTACAGTAGGTTAATTAGGTTAACTTGGAAGGTTAGGGTATTTAGACAATTTATTGTATAACGATGGTTTGTAGACTATTGAAAATAAAATGAGCTTTAAATGGCTAATAATTTTGACCTTAAAATTGTTTTTAAAAAATGAAAAATAAAACAAATAAGACTTTATCCAGAAAAAAATATTATCAGATATACTGTGAAAATTTCCTTGCAATGTTAAACATAATTTGGGAAATATTTAAAAAAGAAAAATCAAATGGGGGCTAATAATTCTGATTTCCGTCAACTTATCCAGCATGTGTTTTACACAGCGGATACCCTTCCAGCCGAAACCCATCACTGGGAAACATATACACACACACTCATCCACACACATACAATAGGGACAGTTTTAGCTTACTCAATTCACCTATACCACGTCTTTGGACTTGTGGGGGACACCGGAGCACCCGTAGCCAACCCACACCAACAAAGGGAGAACATGCAAACTCCACACAGAAATACCAACTGACGCAGCCGAGGCTCAAACCAGCGACCTTTTTGCTGTGAGGCGATTGTGCTACCCACTGTGCCACTGTGTATATATATGTTATATGTTATATATTACTATTGCTACTTGTGTGCTATTGCTCATATACACTCACCAAGCCCTTTATTAAGTACACCTGTCCAACTGCTTGTTAACGCAAATTTCTAATCAGCCAATCACATGGCAGCAACTCAATGCATTTAGGCATGTAGACATGGTCAAGATGATCTACTGCAGTTTAAACAGAGCATCCGAATGGGGAATAAAGGTGATTTAAGTGACCTTGAATGTGGCATGGTTGGTCTGAATGGGCTGGTCTGAGCCTTTCAGAAACTGCTTGTCTACTTGGATTTCACGCACAACCATGTCTAGGGTTTACAGAGAATGGTGTGAAAAAGATAAAATATCCAGTGAGTGGCAGTTCTGTGTGTGCAAAGGCCTTGTTGATGCCAGAGTTCAGAGTGAAATGGCCAGACTGATTCGAGCTGATAGAAAGACAACAGTAACTCAAATAACCACTCATTACAACCGAGGTATGCAGAAGAGCATCTCTGACTGCACAACACGTTCAACCTTGAGCGGAATGGGCTACAGCAGCAGAAGACCACACCGGGTGCCACTCCTGTCAGCTAAGATCAGGAAACTGAAACTACAATTCACACCGGCTTACCAAAATTGGACAATGGATGATTGGAAAAACGTTGCCTGGTCTGATGAGTTTCAATTACTGCTGCGACATTCAGATGGTAGGGTCAGAATTTGGCATCAACAACATGAAAGAATGGATCAATCCTGCCTTGTATCAATGGATGGTCATGCCACCTCATCTTCTTTTGTGACAAATTTCAGCACTGAACCTCCATGTACAATTCAGAAGAAATGAGTCATTTAAAGAAAAACTCATGACACACCATTAAAACAATGGGCTAGTCTAGCACTCTTCATAATGTTTCTAAACTACAACCAAAATGTGGATTTAACTTGCACTACAATCTATGGTGACAAAAGCTGACTGTTGCTGTCAGTATAAATCAAAGACATTTGCCTTTTTTAAGAATTAATGAGTGTAATTTTGAACAAAAACTTTGCTAACATTCAGAAAAAAATAATCATTAATGAATTTATGCAATAAAAATTGTTTATGACCTGTGGCTTACAGTAATTTGGCTAATTTTATATTATTGAACTTTCAGAAATCACAGAATGAGTCAGTTGTGTTATTTCATATTGTGATGTAAAAAAATGAAAAAAAAAAAAAAAACGGCTTTTTAAAAACACACCAATCCACCAAGGTAAAAACTAAAGAGGCTTTATTGTCATTGCAGTGATACAAGCAATAACAACAACAGCAATAAGAAATGTATAGAAATAGACAAAACATTAAACAATGATAACTGCAAAGATTTATATAATATATCATATAATAACTATATAATAATAAATAATACATACAGTGAAATAATGTACTGTGCATGTGTGTGTAGCTGGTGTGCAAATATAAATAAAAATTATTGAGTTTGTGTATTTATCAGCAACATGGGGCAAACGCGAAAAGTCATAGAACATGTCCTGTCATAGTTTAAAGCACAATGCGTAGCCTCAAAGCTAGAAACTGAAAGTAAACAACAATAAATAACGCAGATTTGGTGCAGTTGTGGAGAAGTTAAAACGTTAGCCTCACTAATTTACTCAAACAACCAAAAATATATTGTTTACCAGATTCATGTACATAAGTTACCTGAAAGTGATGCACGGTATTCATCTTGTGCTTTTTTCCTCTTCTCGGCTCCAAACTGCTGTTGTCTTTTCCCGGGCATAGAGCTGCAACTTGCATCAATTGTAATTATATGCTGCTAGCAGCCGCAAAGATAAGTGGACCGGACTGCACCACGCGCACATGGCTATGCGCGTTACTTACAAAGAAAAAAGTTATGTCACATGTTTGTTTTTTGCGTTCATCATAAAATGAATTTTTAAAATGTATTTAACAACATGTTATCAATATATATTTTATTTACACTCATAATGTTTCACAATACTACAGGTTTTTCTGTATTTTTCATCAAACTGATTTACTCAGATTCTTTCATCGAGCGGCTGTAGTAATATGCATGTAGGCGTTAAAATTGTTGCATATTGATATTGTAATAATTTGTTTGTGTATATTTCAAATTAATGCCTTCTGAAGCCATTATTGTATCACAATGCAAGCACTGTAGTTTGTAGTGAAGGAGGGCTCTTGATGTGAAACCTTATATAACATGAGCAGAGAGTCCGTCCTTCAGCTCATCTCACTCCACAGCTCTTCCGAACACTTCTCCGCTGCTTATTTTGTTTCTGACACCTTCCTAAACACACATTGCATAACAAACTCTCAAGTCCTCTCAGGTGCTTCAGTTTAAGCATGCAAAGTATATATCGGGGTTTGTATTATAATATATAATGGGTAAATGCAGGTAATAGACACATGCTGATCAGTTTCTGCTGACAAACTTTAAAGGAACACTACTGGTAAAAAAATGCTAAACTGAACAGTTGATTTTTATTATTTTTGAATCCATTCAGCTGATATTTGGGTCTGGCAGGAGCACTTAGCTTAGCATAAATGATTTAATCAGATTAGATCATTAGTATATCACTCAAAAATGACCATAGATACGCTGGTTTGATGATGTTATGTGATTTGAACAAGGGGAGGAGTCTGAGCTTAGACCTGGAGCTGAAGGCCGGCTCAACAATCTGCACATTCAGCAGAATAGAGTTTAATGGAAGCACATGAATGTATAAAAAAATGTACAACACTGCCTTTTCTGCTCTTGTTAGCTCATCAAAACTGCTGCCTCGCGGTGTCGGAAGAATACACTGATAAATGACTAAGTGTTAATTACTGTCTGGCTGTTCACTGTTTATTAAATAATGCAAAAGGCTGTTGTTATGGATGATATTGATCAGTGCTCTTTTTTAAGTGTGCTTGTTTGTCATTATAATTCCTCTGTGCTAATTTCAAAAAGGAACATGCAGTGCAGTTGGTGTATTAAAGGAGTTGTCCAAAGTGCATTTTAAGTCTTGGTTGTGTAAATAAGATGCAAAGCAATGTGTGCTCATGCTTCATTTGTAAAAAGTCTTATATATCTAAAAGTCTTATATAAGTCTTATAAAGTTGTATATATCTTACATATTTCCTAGTTCCTATAGTGCATGCAGTAGATCAATTTTAATAAATAAAAATACTTGGTTGTGGCTCACAATCCACAGCTTCGTCTATTATGGTTGGAGCTGCTCCTTCTTTGAGGAGTTTTTAGCCGAATCCAGCAATGAACTGAGAGAGATTCAGGAAGCTGACCTTTGTCAAATGCTAGAGTTATATCTTTTATAATTCTCTGGAACATAATTAAAATTCAATTGTAAGCACTTCTCTCTTTGTGTTGTGTGCTTTTGAAGCCCAAAAAGAAACAGAAGAATCTTTGTGGAAACTGCAGCATTTGGATGGCATTTTAGCTTTCTTTGCTTTAACATTATAGCGTCTCTGGCTACGCCCCTTTCTTGCACGGGGTGTATTTGTGTAACCTGAAGGATTCATGACATCATTAACCATTCAATCATTAAAGGATGTAATTTTTTTTGTAGTCCCCAAACGTCGTTCGCTGTAGGCTTTGCTAAGCTAACTCTGTAAAAGCCAATGTCTTCCTTTGTGTTGAACTTTGTGCATATTACATTCAGAGATGAACATATGGGCCTAACTTTGTGAATTGAGAAAAACTCATTTTATTCAGCCATAGATCAGTTTTCTTAAAAAAAAACAAACAGAATCATACTCAGTCATATTATTTTGCTATCTGTTCTTTACTACTTTATTTTTAATGTTTTTATTATTTTATATGTTTGGAAACTTGACAAAAAAGTAAACCATTAAAACAAATGTATTTAAATATTTTTGATTATTTAAAATATAATTAAAAAAGATAACTTTTATTTAAAAAGTTACCAGCTAATTACAGCATTGTCTTCTCTAATATACAGCAACTGAGTAACTTTTGCAGTGCTTTTAATAGTTTGAAAGCATATGTTTTAGATTTAACTAAATTATATACTAAAACTAATTAAAGAGCCCATATTATGGATTTTTGAAAATGACCTTCCATGCAGTGTGTTACACAGCTCTAAGTAAAGTGAAATGTCCAGCTAAGGCTTAAATCTGAAAGTGCAAAGTGTTTAAAACGATTGATTCATATATAAAAGAGTCGACTCATTGTTGTTTAAATGAATCGTTATTAGAACGAGTCTTTAGCCGTTTCGGCTTGACGTCAACGCGAAACATAATAGTTGCGCGCGCAGACCCGGGATTGCAACTGAGAAATTGAACTGCCCGGCCCCGCCCACAGACAGGAATGGAAAGTGGAAGACAACAAGCACTGTATTGCAGTAAGTGTTGTAGCATAACCAGCGGGACAGCAGTGACGTGTGCTCTGAGTAATATCTAAGTAAATCTTTATACTGTTTGATGGCAGTATAAAGATTTAGAGAGAAGTTATTGACAGTTTTGGCAGTGTTGGTTTTCGCGTTTTGCTCTTTGTAGACGGTCCCTAATGACCGGTCTCTCTGCCGCCTGCACAGAGTTTAATATCATGCATCCAGCGCGAAGGCAAAGCTCATTTTTGGGAAAATAAGGTTGTAGGTGATTGTATACATTGCGACGGTTGAAAAGAGGTGCTATTTGTGTAGGAACAATGTTTCGGTCATGAGTTATTGATACGGAAAACTGTCTAGGATACTGGACTTATCGGCATTCCGGTTAAATCATGTCCCGCAGACGCTAAGCTCTGAAGTGCGAGGGAAAAGCTGTGTTATTTTCCCTACCTGGAAACCTCTTTTCCCTACCTGGAGTGGTTGAGTTTTTTTTCTTAAAATACCTGAGAATTACTTCCCCAACACGGTGCTGTGTTCACGTCATTTCTCTGAAGAGAGCTACACCAATCTACCAGCTTACGACGCGGGATTTGTTGCACGGTTGTTGTTAAAGCATGGATCAATACCCAGTTTATTTGGACCTGCGTGTTCTTCCAGTCGTGTTGACCGTAACAAGGTAAATATGGATGTAGTTGTCTGTATTGTGTTTGCTCCGTGCAGCATGTAGCGGTAGCCATTTAGCTTACTGCCGAATGTAACTATTTGTTGGCTTACAATAGTCCATGAAGTGTTAATTATTACTGAATGTTTGTTGTTATGATGAAGAATATAGCAATACGCTGTTGTACAAAAGCAGTGATTTGTTTTCAATATGTTCTGGCATCGGGCTGCTAACATGGACGTGACGTGGTGACGTGACGTGGTAGCGTCACGGAAAGGAGGTGCTTGGGGAAAAAGACTCGCTCAGACAATTCATATGGGAGTCGGTGGGAAAATGAGGTAAAAATAAATAGATATTATAAGACATCGAAAGTGTTTTTTAACCTTGCATACATATCATCCTGTTGTTTGGGACTTCAAAAAATGAAATTTAACTGTTCTCAACCCACCATATGGGCTCTTTAAAAAACTCCAACTGCATCAAAACGAGAATGATTTTCAGCAACTAGTTTTTTCAAACCATTATGAAAAGTACATTAAAACTTTATTACTTGGTTAGACTAATATACTGTATCATAACGTTATAACTTTTATTGTGAATGATTATAACATAAAATATAGATTAATCATTAAATTGCAAAACATTTAACTTTCCCGGTTGACATTTATTTTGTAAAAGAAATAAAATAAATAGTTTTTAACTCATGCATAAAAATCTATAATAAAACTTAATATAAAAATAAACAGTAACTTGTAAAAATTTTCATAGTGCTTTTACTATGCTTTTACATGTAAAAAAAAATATAACTTGAACAAACATAAAGAAAAAAAAATACTTTGTAATTTTTCCCCTGCTAGTTAAAACTTTGTGACAAAATTATTTTAGGCAAGCAAGGCAAGTTTATTTATATAGCACATTTCATACACAGTGGCAATTCAAAGTGCTTTACATAAACAGGAATAAAATTGAAGTATAAGAAAATAAAAACAAATAATAAAAAAAAACAGATAAAAACAGATTAAAATGAGTTAAGACAAGTTATAAAAAAATGGAAAGGAAAGAAAGACACAATTGTGCGATCTGTCGGACGTAGCACAGTACTCATTCAGTAAAGGCACAGCTAAACAGATGTGTTTTCAGTCTTGATTTGAATGTGCCTAATGTTGGAGAACATCTGATCATTTCTGGAAGCTGATTCCAGCAGCGGGGGGCGTAATAGCTGAATGCAGATTCACCCTGCTTTGACTGAACTCTTGGAATTTCTAGTTTATATGATCCTAAAGATCTGAGTGATCTGTTAGGCTTGTATTCAATGAGCATATCTGTAATGTATTGGGGTCCTAGGCCATTTAGTGATTTATAGACAAGTAATAATACTTTAAAATCTATTCTGAAAGTAACTGGGAGCCAGTGTAAAGACCTGAGGAAAGGTGTGATGTGCTCTGATTTCCTGGTTCTGGTCAGAATCCTGGCCGCAGCGTTCTGGGTGAGCTGCAACTATCTGACTGTCTTTTTGGATAGGCCAGTGAGGAGCCCATTACAGTAATCCACCCTGCTGCTGATAAAAGCATGAACAAGTTTCTTTAAGTCTTCACTGGAAACAAAACATCTAATTCTTGCAATGTTTTTGAGATGATAGTATGCTGATTTAGTTACTGCTTTGACATGACTGTTGAAACTCAGATCTGACTCCAGAGTCACACCAAGATTCTTGACCTTATTTTTTGTTGTATGACCCTTAGAGCCAAGGTACGCATTCACCTTGAGAACCTCATCTCTGTTCCCAAATGTAATGACTTCAGTTTTCTCTTTATTTAACTGAAGGAAGTTTTGGCACATCCAATTGTTAATTTCATCAATGCATTGGCAGAGGGTGTCAATGGGGCTGTAGTCATTAGGCAGTAAGGCTATGTAGATCTGAGTGTCATCAGCATAGCTGTGGTAGGAGATTTGGTTCTTTCTCATTATTTGGCTCAGAGGGAGCATATAAAGGTTGAACAGGAGAGGTGCCAGAATTGAGCCTTGTGAGACTCCACATGTCATGGGTGTCCACCTCGACCTATGGTCACCTATACTGACATAGTAACCTCTCCCTTCAAGGTACGATCCGAACCATTTGAGGACCGTCCCAGACAGCCCAACCCAGTTCTCCAGCCTATCCAGAAGTATGCTGTGATCGACAGTGTCGAATGCAGCACTGAGATCGAGCAATACCAGCACTGATAGTTTGCCTGAATCTGTATTTAGGCGTATATCATTGATTATCTTTATAAGGGCGCTCTCTGTACTGTAATGTGCTCTGAAACCAGATTGAAAATTGTCTAAACACCCCTTCAAGCTTAAGAACTTGTTAACCTGGTTAAAAACAATTTTTTCAATGATTTTGCCAATGAAAGGGAGATTTGAGATTGGCCTGTAGTTGCTCAGTGGAGTGTTATCCTGGTTGCTCTTTTTCAACAGGGGTTTAACTACTGCAGTTTTAATTGAGTTTGGAAAAATACCTGAGAGAAGTGAAGCATTCACCACTTTCAGAAGATCCATTTCTAGACAGTTAAACACAGTTTTGAAGAATAATGTGGGGAGCGTGTCAAGATCGCAGGTTGATGTTCTCATAATTTGCACAATCTCTTCTAAGATTTTACCATCAATTTCCATGAAATCAGACATAATGTCTGATTTCTGAAGTTGAGGTTGAGCTTGTCTGACGTCGACACAACTTGGCTGATTGGACGAGCTGATTGCCTTTCTGACTGCCTTTATTGATCTTATCAGTAAAGAAATGAGCAAACTCATTACATTTGCTTTCAGAGAGTAGTTCACTAGGAATCCTACTGGGGGGGTTTGTGAGTCTCTCTACCGTTGCAAAGAGGGTACGGGTGTGATCTATATTGCTGTTTTAGTGTTTAAGAACAACCCTGAAAAACAACTAAATAATTTGAGCGTTTAATAATAACCATGGTGTAAAGTTTGGACTAAGCCTGTATCTGCTGACTAATAGTCAGACGGGAATACTCTAAATTTAGGTTGAAGAGCCGTCTTTATATCCGACAGACACACACAAACACTTCCAGCTCCTCCTGAACACAAACACACACAACTCGCACAATAAAGTCTTCCTCCTGCTCCCTTTTGACAGAAAATACTGATGATGGCGGTGTTTTTCGGTCAAATGTGAAGGAAGCATCAGATATTAGTTTCACTGCGAGCGCTGCTGAAATCCATCGCATTAATAATAGATGGCAAATGGCCGCTCTGACAGTTCACAAACGGCCATAACATTGTTAAGGATCACTTAGCAGGAGCACTTTTACCACTTGTGCCCATAAACACAGAGAGGAGTGATTTGTAGATATTATATGGCCGCTTTATTTCTCTATCTGTCTCCTTTTTGTTCCAAGTAAACCAAGAGTTTTTTTTTTTTTTTTGTCTCTTGTACAGTATGTCTGTCGTCCTGCGTTGTACTCAATAAATCAAGAGCCTTTTGACAGCTGCCTTTATGAACTGTTGCCTTTATGAACACAGGACACTTTGGTGTGCTGAAATGTTTTGATTTATTAATTAGGCCTGTCAACACGCTAATTATATTTTTAAAATATGGAAAAAGGTAATGTGTTAACTATAGGCCTGTCACAATAACCAATATATTGACTTATCGTGCAATACATGAAAAAATATTTGGCCTCAAAAATATTTGGCCACTTAATATGTATCTATCATTCCATCATTCATTCATTCATTCATTCATTCATTCATTCATTCATTCATTCATTTTCCTTCCTTAAGGGGGTCACACATCGAAAGCGACACGCAGCGCCATGTATTTTAGAATTCTAAACATAGGTTTCTATCAGTGTACGCACACCGGTGCCGCAAGTCGCCGGCTGTCCACGGCGCCTCAGGACACTGTTCATATTTTTCCCGTGCCTCAGAGTGTCATCTGAACAGTTTCATATTAAATAACATTATATAACATTATATAAAGTTATATATAACATACATTATACTAAAAATATTCTTAAGGCGTTTGATTCAATATTCACACAGGCTAGCAAACGTTAGCTAAATATATAATATTGCTACGTGTAACAAGTTGCCAAGACAACAGATACAACAGTAACAATATAACTAAAACATAGTGCAGATTCTTTTAATTCACTAACGTTCAAAACTAAGCTATAAACAACATAAAATCTAATAATTCATTAAGTTAACTTACCCACCTTGACAAACCCACAAGTAATCTCGAGCAAATGATACCTTCAAGCTGGTATGTACGTGGCGCATCCGGTGTGTGACCTGCTTTAGTCTCTATTTCAGAGGTCACCACAGCAGAATGAACCGCCAACTATTCCAGCAAATGTTTTACACTGCAGATGCCCTTTCAGCTGCAACCCAGTACTGGGAAACACCCATACACTCAGATTCACACACACACATAGACAACAGCAAATTCAGTTTATTCAGTTCACCAATAGCGCATGTCTTTGGACTTTGGGGGAAACTGGAGCACCCGGAGGAAACCCACGCAAACACAAGAAAAACATACAAAATTCACACAGAAACAGCAGACCCAGCCGGGACTAGAACCAGCGACCTTCTTGCTGTCAGGCAACAGTGCTAACCACTGAGCCCCTTACCACCCTTAAGATCTTCACTGACTTCAAATTTAGCCTTGTTTTAATCTGTGTTTAGGTGTCTATTAGACGTCTTTTAAACACAAATTTCTTTGGTGTGTCCAAAGTGCATTATTATATGCTTCATTACTAAACAGATTGTAAGCCTTACAAGTTTTTAACAACATGAATATGAATAAAATAGCAAACGATTTCAGGTCGACGCAGTAGTCTGTTGCCTTACACCAAGAAGGTCGCTGGTTCTAGCCTCAGCTGGGTCAGTTGGTGTTTCTTTATGGAGTTTGCATGTTCTCCAGGTGCTCCGGTTTCCCCCACAGTCTAAAGACATGCGGTAAAGGTGAATTGGGTAAGCTAAAGTGTCCGTAGTGTATGAGTGTTTATAGATGTTTCCCAGAGATGGGTTGCAGCTGGAAGGGCATTCGCTGCATAAAACATGTGGTGGTTAAGTTGGTGGTTTGCCAGATATATATATACAGTATGGTTTTATTAACGCTGCCTTGACAATCAGCAGAATCTGTGTGTGTGGTGTGTGTGTGTGTGTGTGTGTGTGTGTGTGCGCGTGTGTGTGTGCGCGTGTGTGTGCGTGCGTGCGTGCGTGCGTGGGTAAGGGCATGCATGCGTGCATGTGTGTGTGTGTGTGTGATGTTTACTGTGATGTTGTCAGGATCATTTGCTCTCACTTGGCCTGTTATGTTACATCTCCACTGCAGAGCTGCCCACAGATGGTGCGTGTGTTCCTGTTTATTTAGTCAGAGTTTGGGGACAAATTTGTTCTCAGAAGTGAGCTAAATAAAATTAAACCTGTCTTTGGGGACTTCCAGGGATGTCCTCGATCGGAAAACACAGCAAACATTATTTTCATAATCAGCACACTCATTTCATTTTCCAATGGAAAAATCAAAACATTGTCAACATAAGATAAACGTCACCCCAAAAATGTGTAAGATTTGTTATTGTGAATGTGGATGGAGCACAGAGATTTATATGTTTGCCAAGTTAGCATCATTACGTTAAAATTACATGTTGCATACTAGTTATATTATGTTAGTGTCAAGTTTAAGACAACAGAACAGCCACAGGATCTGCACCCTTCTATATCCTATCTCTCTTATGAGTTCACATGTCCTCCAGAATGACACTTTCCAGAAGCTTCTCACTTCCCGTTTCTGGCAGAAATCTAGAATCCATGATTCAAGAGATAGCTAAATAATCTTAATGCATCCTAAAAACTGTACCTTTTTCTTTGTCTGTTTCTCTATTCTAGATTGTATGTTGCAACGGGCAAGACGCATTTGGATATACATGCGTATATACATTTCAAGTAACTTGAAGTTTTGGAGACCCACATGTTAAAACATGTCGGCAAGATGGCGCTGTACATCAGTTATTAATGTCTACACCTACTCCACACCTAAACCCAACCATCACAGTTATTAACGTCTATATACCAACCACAACCCAAAACCCAACCATCATTCTTATTGACGTCTATACCTTCCCCAAACCTAAACCCAACCATCACAGTTATTAACGTACAGCCGCGAGTTGCGGAGGCTTTCATACTTGACACTCTCGCCATTGTACTGTTATTTGCAACCATAGTGTGTGATGCCGAATAGGCTAACTGCCATGACAAAACAGATAAGGAAGTCAGCAAATTGCATGGTGGAATTGCCGTATGAATAAATATAACAATATATCAAATGAACTGGTTGTGGATGAATTTGGAGAAAACTCAAGAAAACATTTGGTGAAAATATTCTCTGGTAAGTATTACCGCCTTCTTGTCAACAACATCTTGTTGTGACACCTCAACGTTCAATGGTATCTCAATAACTGCAAGTTTACACCTCTAACTTACTACAAGTTACGCCCCTCCATGTTACACCCCTGTCTTGCAGTCCACAGGAAGATACACTCACACATTTCTGATGTCAAATCCACCAGGGGTCAGGGGTGCCGCTAGCAATTTTGGGCCCCATGAAAAAATATGAGGATGGGCCCCCTACTACCAAGCTAGCTATCCAAACTCTTTGTCTGCAATGTAGTTATACTGACGTATGCATTTTATTATTGATTTTGTCCACTACTTATCAGTATTTAGTAAGAGAACGGCCGTGACTGTAGCTAGCAGATGATTTATTGTTCAAATGTAAATGTAGTACAAAAAAAGGCACAGTTATCAAATATTCACTGAAAAAGTTACATTTCTAAACACACAAAACACCAATGTGTCACTATTTAAATAACTGTACTGCAGTAGTGCCTCATACAATGTGCAATACACTTTGATTGAGGATTTTGCAAGCAAGAAGGCCAGGCGTTTGGCACTTGGAATTTAAATTACTGTCAGGTTAATCAACAGACCGTTTCAAGTTTATTTATGTTGTGTTTATTTGGTTTGCAGTGTGCTGGAAATTTGCACTCTGTTATTATAAATATGTATTATAAATAAGTAATGGTCAGTTTAAACAAATAAACATTTCTTATTTATGGGTCTCATTGTAGTATAATTTTGTGTCTTATTGATTTAGTGTATAGTGTGTCATTTGGGATGCAGCTAATGAAATAAATGACCAAAATACTAAATAATACCAGCATGAGTATAACCGCATTCACCACCGGGGGGCACCTACCTGACGATCGCACTCCAGCATCTCTCTCCCCCCCCCCCCCCTACTGACGGACTGAACCATGCAGTGAAAAGAGGGGGGTGCAATTTGACAGTGACCGATGTGACAGACACGAGGAGCAGATATAAGCCGTATTTTTAGTTATTTCTAATAAATTGTTTTACATGTAATTTAGAGATACATTAATTATTACATTATAGTACTGTTATTAATTATAAAGCAGATCTCTGTGGGCCCCCTAGAGTGCACGGGCCCTTAGAATCGTCCTAACTTTCCCCCCCTTAGCGGCGCCCCTGCTAGGGGTACTGTACTTTTTTTATAATCTGAGGGCACAGTGTAAATTCTGATGGTCAGAAGATCGCATGTCCACTCACACATCAGAAATCAGTTTACTGTATGTGAAATTACTTTTATCCTCCTGATTGGTCAACTTTAGAAAGAGTGACAGGTTGGCTCATTTGACCATACACACCTCATGAAGCCAACAGCTCCCCAAAATGTTTGGCATTTTTACAAATGATCATGAATTCAAAGGTACACTATAAAAAGTAATTATTTACTTTACTTTTCAAAAGTGAGCAAATTCAGAAGATTACAGTATTACAGGGCTCCTATACACTACTTATAGAGTATAAGTAGAGTATAACTATTCACTACTTCCTACAAACCTCAGGGATGTGATTCTTCCATAACTATATGGATTTTTATATTTTCCAAGCTCAATGGGGCGACCCCTGTGAAATTCATTTTTTGGGGGTGGGTGGGGGGCATGGGGGGGGGTTGTCTCAGTGAGGTTCAACGTTATCAATGCAGAGGACCTGATTTATGGTTTGCGCCTTTATTGCTCATCATTGTGAACAAGAAGGAGCATTAACTGCTTTATTTCGGATGTCATTCAGGTATAATGATATTATGTAGTCCTATAATGTGCGAGCATGACGAAGCCGCTGACAATATGCAAGATTATGCAATCGTTTTGAATGCGTGCACGGCTGTGCACTTTTTACGTGCTCACATTTGCATGTCACGAGCATGTGCGCTCTATGTGCATTATAAATAAAGCCAGGACACACTTTTGTTATTCTCTGCAAGTCATCTGTCCATATATATTATTTTATTCAGTGCTACAGCTTAGCATATGAAATGTAATACCGGAAATTGTCATGAAATTGTTTAGATGATAATACAAACTTAGAAAAATATATTTTATAATTAATTAAACCTATTAAAAACAGGCACTACGCTGAAGGAAAGTACGGAAGTCCTAAGAGCCCATGCATTCAAATATTATTTCTCTCTTGTTTTTTCATGATCTTGATAAAGCTGTTTTCTTGTAATGACTTAATTTTCTCGTGATCTCGACATAACAAAAAGTGATCACGACTTTTTTTGCATTTATTTATGTATTATTATTATTATTATTATTGTAAATAATGACATAACAACTTTTTGTTATGTCGAGATCATGAGAAAACGAGTCATGTCATGTCGTGATCATGACAAAACAAGAGAGAACAAAAACTTTCGTACTTCAGTACCTTAGGACTGCTTGACTTCCTTCTTTTTTGTACCTCTACTCACACACCGGTGTCAGCTCACCCTCTGATTACACGCACAGCTGGGAGCGGCTCAATGACTGATTACTCAGAGTATATAGTCTGCTCACTTGGCTGAGTCTTGTTGTTTGGTTATCCTGTAGCATTACGAAGTGTTAATCCTGTCTAGTCTTTCGGTGTTTAGATCCTTGCCTTGTTTTCCTGTTCTTAATTCCTTGCAGGCTAGTCTGACCTTTTGCCTGTTTTTGACTACGATCTTGGATTACCTTTATGCTTCTGTTTTGCTCCTGTTTTGACCATTGCCTGTCTGACTACTCTTATTATTAAAGAACTGAGCGTGGGTTCTCATCTCTGTTGTCCAGCATCCTCACAGTAACAAGAACATTCATTAACAGATTTTTGCAGTGTTATTTCCTGCAGCTTATGTTTTATAATATGCTGGGTTCACGCTAAAAGCAAAATAAGGTATTTGCATTAGTTTATTACATAAAAAGTCAATGAAAAAGCACAAATATAGATGCATTTTGTGCCATGAATGTGCAGATGTCACCACAATCATGTCTTCTATGCAAGTAAAAACATCCCCTGAGTAAGCTAGAGCTATTTATGCGGCGCTCAGCGTTTAGTGTGAACTCAACATTTCAAATGTTTTTTTTGGTTGAGACATGTGATGACATCCATCCCAAGCCAATACTAGTAACACCCCACCCCAGAGTCCTGCACTCAGGTGTACTCGTCAGGTGAACCGCCAATTAGGGTTTGGCGATTAATCGAAATCAAATCGTAATCATGATTTTCAATTCATGACATCGCAATTAGCAAATTTTAAGAGGCTGCAGTATGAAATATATATATGTATTATATAATTTCCCCCACCCAGAGCAAAAGTGTGACTTCTGACTGTGTGACAGTCTTATTATCCAATTGAGTGAGCACCCTTTTGTTCTGCCTAATCAGAATTGCACGACCGAACTATGCGGAAAGCCCACAATAAAACAAACAAACAGGAAAGTGTGGACAAGTGGGATCACGGCGTCTGCTGCTTTAGAAGCATTAATAGACAAATTCATATAAAAGAAAAACAGCATGGCGCCACGGTGGCTTAGTGGGTAGCACGTTCGCCTCACAGCAAGAAGGTCGCTGGTTCGATCCCCGGCTGGGCCAGTTGGCTTTTCTGTGTGGAGTTTGCATGTTCTCCCCGTGGTTGCGTGGGTTTCCTCCGGGTGCTCCGGTTTCCCCCACAGTCCAAAGACATGCGGTACAGGTGAATTGGGTAAGCTAAATTGTCCACAGTGTATGTGTGTGAATGAGAATATATGAATGTGTTTCCTAGAGATGGGTTGTGGCTGGAAGGGCATCCGCTGCGTAAAACAAAGGCCGGATAAGTTGGCGGTTCATTCCGCTGTGGCGACCCCGGATTAATGGGGGGACTAAGCCGAAAAGAAAATGAATTAATGAATGAATGAAAAACAGCATGTCTGTAATATGGGATTATTTTGGTTTCAAAGTCACAGACATCGCACAAAAACAGGTAAATTGTAGGAGAGACATTGCAGGGAGACATTGGCTTTTACAGAGTTTGCTTAGCAAAGACTAAAAAAGAAATACATCTGGGCTAGTGAGATTACAAGGGCTTCTGTTATCTGTTTCTGTATTTGGGCTTGCAAAGGACACGGCACAAAGAGATACATGTGCTTACCATTTAATTTTAATTATGTTCCAGAGAATTATAAAAATATATAGCTAGCATTTGATAAAGGTCAGCTTCCAGAATCTTTTCCAATTCAGTGCTGGATTTCTTTATTCTTCTGTCAACAGCATCACTGTTCTGTATATTACAGAAAAATAACTTTATTTGAGCATTAGAGAAAAATAAAAATAAACATTGGTCCTGCACACATGGGGTTCTCCTGTTACATGTGTCTACAGACTGTTTACACATACACACACATACATCCAGTAAAATGGCGATTCTCCCTTGAAGAACCCTTTCACACCCTATTTTCACTCATTACAGAAACTTGTCAGATTTTATTTTAGAGAGCAGGCATGGTTTCATCCTTTTCATTCTCTGTCTGATTAAGGCTCAAACAGATACTGCTAAAAGCTACTCTGATTAACACTATTTACACAGCAGAATCAAAGCGCGTGCTTGTGGAGGTGTGATGCTTTACTGGTGACGTAAGGCTGATCTGTGAATCACAGCACATTATGTTAGCTGACCAATCAGAGTCTCTTGAGGGCGGGCCTTTTGGAGGAACCCTTTAACAGATGATGACATTTAATTATTTTAGTGATATTTTATTATAATTATTTAGTAAATTATTCTATGTCTTTTATGAAATGTGTTAATGTATTTAAATAGTTGTCATATGATATTAACAATAGTTATCTTTTCATGTTAAATTATTGCTTATGCTAGGCATGGGCTGGTATAAGATTCTGATGGTATGATAACCTTGGATAAAAATGTCATGGTTTCACAGTATGACGGTATTGTGATTACTGCTGTAAAATATGCTCTTTTTAAAGGCCTGGCTAAAAACAAAACCTTTTTCCCCTTTGAACACAATATATTTTATTTTGAGAAACATTTAAAGTATTTTGGAGCGGTAATCATGTCATGGTAAATAATTCATGTGAGTCATTGACTTCTGCTGTCTTCATTTGTTTCCAAAACACAGATGTCTTTCCAATTTACACTTAAAAAACAAAACAACACAAAATAAATAAATAAAGAAATCTTACTCATACCATAGGAACGGTATAGCAGAAAATTTTGGTGGTATGAAAACCTTGACTTTTCCAAACCACGGTATACCTTGTAAACCAATATCGTCCCATGCCTAGCTTGTGCATGAGAAAATAAATACATGCACATCTACATATCATGCGGGTGCGGTTCGGGTCGCGGTGTGCATGTCAAACGAGTAGGGTCGGGTAAGGAAGGTGCTGCTGGTATTAGTGCTGCTGGTTGGGTGTTCTTTTAATTACAGCGGGTACTGGTGTACCAAAAAGCACCCATGCAGGACTCTTCCCCACCCCTCATGTGACCCACTGTTTGTCTCTGTGTGTATTCAAAGCCAGTGAACAATGCAGTTTTATAATAAATAAATAAATAGTGATGTTAATGCATGATGAAATAATTGTCTTGTGTTAATTAATTATTGTGTTAATACTAAGATAATGCATTAACTTGCCCAGTACAAACAAGTGCATTGTTTAATCCACTTTAAAATTGAATATCAGTAGCAAAGTGAGACATTTAGATGGAAAATGTTGCTCATCCTAATTTGTAATTGAGAAACAGTTGTTGTTTGGGTTGTGCAAGAGCATCTCTAGAGACGTGTCCTTTTTTCATGGGACTTTTGTACTCGTTGGTCTCTGTCTCTCTTCCCATACCTCTCTCTCTCTCTCTCTTTCCTCTCTTCTCTCCCTTGTGTGCTGCTCGCTTTGTTTGAGTCTATTATTTGGAGCTGACAGAATCAGGGCTGAGCTTCAAATTTAGGAGGAAGATTTGCCATGGCCTCTCCAACCAGAAGAACATCTTCCATCGGTATTAAACTTTCATTTATTTTCTACACAACCTTTTCTCACTTTGCCGTCTCTACCTTTATTATCCCTCCCCAAGCAATGTGGTTTCACACAAGGATGAAGCATTTTCTTATCTTTACATTATTGCTCATCTAGGCATTAGTATTTCCGCCTGACTCAAAAGAATGGGGTGTAGTTTGATAATCTCAAGCATATCCTGGTGTTAAATTATGAGTGCGCCTGATGGATATAATGAAATCTGAGATGCAGTGAATCTATGGAGATTACACATGGAGAGGGAGATGATCTATGTGCTGGAAGAGGAAAGGAGAAGTCAGAGGGTGGGGGGTTGGGGGGTTGTGTGCTATATTTGGTGTTGCAGTGAAAGCAGGAATGGGTGTGAACCAACTTCATCTGCCATCAGAGCCTCGCTAAGAAAGGGGGTGTAAACATTTGCACACAGCAGAGTTAGGGTTTTAGACTTTGTAGGAAAACAAGGGTGTGCGTATGGGGTTAGGAAGCAAGTCGAGTTGAATTCTTTTCCAAGAAATTGTGCCAATGTTCCAATGGTGGAAGCAGATGACCAACCCAACAACCAACATTTAATTTGTAAAGCAGATAATTATTGAAGCTTATTATTGAAGCAAAGCCCTTTAAATAATATTGTATACTATGTATGTAAGTTATACTACAACATTTTAGGTCATGACCCCGAAATGACCCAGTAAGCAGGCACCTAACATGCAAATCATTGTGCTAAAGGAACTAATCAAAAAAGAACAATCATAGTAATAATTTAAAAAAAAATCACCCTAGCGATATTATGTAGTGTGTTAAAGTAAAAAAAACAAACAGCTACATGGTGAAGACTGAAATACTTAGCAGTGCCCTTAAAAATCAGTCTAACAATTTAACTACTAAGCAACAAAACACCCTAGCAACCACAAAGAATTTAAGTCAAAACATCCTAATAATGACTTATCAGTCACATATTACAATTCTAATTAACCAGTCAGAATATGTTAACAACTCCACTGTCTTGATAAATCTGCAGTAAAACTGCCTAAGAACCACATATTAATGTTCTACAAATATCAGAATATGCCCGCAAGCACATATCAATATGCTAAAAGTACAGCCCAAACACCCCAACAACACAGTAACCAATTATCAAAATTCTAAAAGAACCATGCAAATACCTTAGCAGCAACCTAGCATAATGTGAAAAGAGCAGTCAAAGCCTCATATAAACACACAGCAACCACATAGCAGAAAACCAAATGAACAGTCAGAATACCCTAGCAACCATATGTGAATGTGATAAAAGTAAAAAAACCAAAACAATGCAAAGCATTTAAGTCAAAACATCCTAATAATGTATCAATCACATATTACAATTCTAATTAAACAGCCAGAATACCTCCACAACTGCACTGTCGTGATAAATCTGCTGTACAACAGCCAAACAACCACATATTAATGTGCTAAAAATATTATAACGTCCAAACAAGTACATATCATTGTGCTAGAAGTACAGCCCAAACACCCCAACAACCACACTGCAACCAATTATCAAAATTCTAAAAGAACTGTCTGAATACCTTAGCAACAACCTTGCAAAGTGTGACAAAAACAGCCAAAACCTCATATGAACACACAGTAACCACATACTGTAGCAGAATTCCAAATGAACAATACCCTAGCAACCTGTCACGGTCACAACAAGGAGAGGGAGTCAGGGATTATAAAAGTGATACTTTTATTGAACAGTCTTCAATAAGGACACACGTAGAATCAATGCCAGGAGGATTGATCAGAGAGAAGATCCAGGTAGGTGAGTATAGAGTGCACACAAGTCTTAATGTGAGATCAAAGTCACTTCCCTTTAGTAGGATCTGAAGAAGGCAAGGCTGAGTTGTTGAGAGCACAGGAGAGCATCCAAGGACGGCAAGGAGAGCAGGTAGGGTTGGACATGTGAACGTGATACCAGTCAGTCAGTGAATGAGTGAGGCGAGTATATATGTGTGCAGAGGGAAGTGCTTGCAAGTGTGAGGAATCAATATTCAGGGGAGGGCTCACGGCTGTGGTGTGTGGTGGCTGGTGATTGAGAGTGGTGATTGGGCAGGGGGTGATTGAGCAGGGGGCTCACCAGACCATTGCGATAGTATGGCTCCAACTCCTACATCCGCTGCATCCACTTCCACCAAGAAGGGCAGAGCAGGATCGGGGTGACGTAGGATGGGAACCGAGGTGAATTTCTGCTTGAGGGTGGCAAAGGCCTGACGTGTGCGGGTAATCCCAAGATAGATGTTTTTTCCCCCTTTGAGTAAAGATGGTAATGGGGCAGAGAGAAGATTGTATTTCCTGATGAATCTACGGTAGAAGTTCTGGAGCTCTTTGACGGTTTGAGGTTCCGGCCTCAACTTTGCCGGTCTCCATACGGACCCCCTCAGCGGACATCACGTATCCGAGGAAGGAGACGGTGGACTGATGGAGTTCCTCCAAGGCTGCGGGCACAAGTGACAAAGGATAGGCGAACTTCACCAAAGCTTCATTCAGGACCCGATAGTCAATGCACGGCCTCAAACCACCATCCTTCTTGGAGACGAAAAAGAAGCTGGATGCAGCGGGAGAATTGGTAGGTCTGATGAACCCCTGATGGCGGGCCTCTTGGATGTAGTTCTCATCGCCTCGGGCTCTGGACGGGACAAAGGATAAATCCGTCTGTGTGGTAATTTAGCATCTGGCAGCAGGTCGATACTACAGTCACAGGGCCGGTGAGGGGGTAGTTAAGTGGCTCGTTCTTTACTGAAGACGTCGAGGTAGGAGTGATAGGATTTCGGGATGGAGGGTAACGGGGTTTCAGGAGGTTGCTTGTTGGTGGTGGAGTGTACGGGAATTGTCTTGCGGCTGGTTTTGGAGCGGGGTTGTACTGGAGTGCTCTGGTGTTCACCGCAGGCAGGGCCCCAGGAAAATATGTCTCCTGTGCTCCAGTTGATCATTGGTTGATGTTGGATTAGCCACAGACGACCGAGCACAACATCCACATTAGCATGTGGGAGGACAAGGAGAACCAGCTTCTCTACGTGGTTAGGTGCGGTGAGTAGGGTGACTTCCTTAGTCTGCCGCATGATTTTCCATCGCCCAATGGTGAGTTTTGAATGGTGGTGGTTTGGAAGGTGGTATCACTGCAGACGGTGGGTATGCGGTGTTTGGCAAGGAAGTTCCACCAGGACATGCACGGGAAGAGTACGGGAGTGAATGATTATTCTGGCTGGGATATGGGGCATGTTGGATACAGCTGGTGTAAGGGAGAAAGCACTCACCATTGGACGAGGTGGACGGACTGGACAGGTGGCTATCTGGTGGGATGCCTCTCCGCAGTATAGACAGAGCCTGGGTTGGATTCGGCGTTGGCGTTCTGACACGGTCAGGTGGTGTGCGTCCGTTACCATGGGTTCGTCAGTGCACGATGGTGGTGGTGAAAGAGCCCGAACAGGAGGATCTCTGATGACAGGTGATGGCAAGGAGCAGGCAGAAAGGTGTTGGGAAACGGATGTAGCTTTCTTGATGAAAGTTTCAATGTTAGAACTGTCTTCATAAATGACCATATGTTTACGTACTTCGGGCTGTAGACCCCTCCGGTAGGCGGCGAGGAGCGCCACCTGATTCCAGCCGCTACTGGCAGCGAGTGTGCGGAACTTTAGTGTGTATTCATGGATGGAGGTGGTACCTTGACGGAGGTTGATGAGCTCGTCATGCACTGAAAGCGGGGTAAGTGTTGCGCCGAACACTTCCCGGAAGTGGTTGGTGAAGGCTTGGAATGAAGACAGTGCAGGACTCTTCGAAGACCATAACGAGTCCGCCCATTGCATCGCTTTCCCTGTAAGCAGTGAGATTATGTATGATATTTTTGATACCTTGTTCTGGAATCGTGGAGAGTTTGCTTCAATGTACGAGAGCACTGAAGAATGAAGCCGCTGCAGGTGCTGGGTTCGCCGTTATAGCAGAGGGGGTGAGAGAGAGTGGTGATTGGAACTGCGGGAACGAGCAGGGGATGTGACACAACCACATATCAGTGCATTAAAAAAAGTTCTATGTGATAGTAGTCCAACCAAAACACGGTGATGACTCTGTAGAAACTACATATCAATATGGGTAAAGTACAATAAAAAAAACTTACAACAGCATAGCAACCACATATCAATAAACTTTCAGAATATCATAGCAACCAATATAGCAAAATGTTACAAAACATCTAAACACACTATCAACCACAAAGTATAAACAGTCAGACACCCCTAACAACCGCTATTATGCCCATTTTAAAATTCTAAAAGTACAGGCAAAATTCCCTAGCAACCAAATACAATGTGATAATGGCCTAGCGGTCACATATCAAGGTGCTAACACAACTGTCAAATAATAAATACTAGATAAATCAGAGTGCAACTAATTTGCTGGCAACCATTCTGTTTACAGTACAAATCTAGATTATTTTGTCAAACTGACCGTAGACATCCCATTTTATTTTAGTTTCAGTGAGCCAGCCAACATATCTCCATCAAATTAGTATCCCTCACTAAAAGCACAGTAGTTCTCGAAATACTCAGTGATGTTTTTGAGGAAGATTAATTAATCGTTTTGGATGAACGCTACACAGTGGGGATGACACACAGCTCACAAAGAAACAGCTGAGTCTGCAGAAGTAAGTCTTCTGTTCAGAAGCGGAGAGAGCTAAATATGCTAATGTCTGCACTTTTCGCTTTTTTCTTCTGTAGGCTGTCATGAATACAGTCGATAAGGGTGTGTGTGTGCTTTACCTCATACCTCATCAATATGGTATTGTTCAAACAATATGCTTGTAACATCCCCAGCTCATCACTCCTCATCGGATTCACTCTGGTCATCTAAGAGCCCGACACTATCTTCATTCTCGGCATTGACCACCCACTTCCGGGAAGTGTTCGGTGCAACACTCACCCCAATGTCCATCCACGATGAGATTATTAATCTCCCTCAAGAAAACACCACCATTCATGATTACACTCTGAAATTCCGCACTCTGGCAGCCTGCAGTGGCTGGAACCAGGTGGCGCTCCTTGCCGCCTATCGAAGGGGACTACACCCCGACATCCGGAAACAAATGTTGATATATGATGACAGTTCCCAAATTGAAACCTTCATTAAAAAGGCCATCTCCGTCTCTCAACATCTCTCTGCCTGTGTATTACCTCCTCCTGATACCCGGAACCCTTCTGTCCAGCCACCGTCACCACCTCCGATGAGCCACGACGAACCCATGCTTACCGACGAGCCTATGATCACAGACACGCCTTCACCAATAGACTGGAGCACAGGAGAGATTCAGTCCTGGGGTCCTGACTGCCACAACCATCGCAGTCCTCCAGCAGCACAGATCCCTAAACCCAAGCGCAATGCCCTTCCTGTGCACACCACCACCGTCCAGCCACCTCCTGAGACCTCAGTATCCTCCATCCCAGAGCCCTACCACGCCTATCACGAAGTCTTCTGTAAAGCACGAGCCACTCAGTTACCCCCTCACCGTTCCTGTGAGTATAGCATGTCTGTGACAAAGCCAAGCAGCCAAAAGTTAGTGCAGACCATTTCCCAGTCCAGCAGTGAACAACCAGCAAGTTCTGGAACCATATCCCAGTCTAACCCTCTGCTGTTATCCCAGCCCAGCGTCCAACAAAAACCTCAGACTAGCTTCCAGTCTGCAGTGCCACCTCGAATCGGTTCCAGGCCAGCTCACACTGTAACAATCAATTCTTCAAAGCATTCCAAAGCCTCACAGCCTAGTTCATCACTGTCACAGTATGGTAGTGTACCACGTAGCCTAGCTATGAATAGCTATGGACTTGTGAGTGAATCAGTCAGCCAGCAATCATCCCAGTCCAGTGGACTGACTCCTCTCAAGCATCAAGCCCTGTCGGCTCCCCTCAGGCCTCCAGCCCTGTCGGCTCCCCTCAAGCATCCAACCCGGTCGGCGAAAAGGAGACGGAAAAGAAGGGCCGCTTCGCCAGTGTTGGCTCCAGCCCCAGTGCACCCACCAGTGTCAGCTCCAGCCAGTGTCGGCTCCAGCCCCGGTGCGCCCACCAGTACCGGCCCCAGCCCGGCTTCTAGCCCTGCCGGTCCCAGCCCGGCTCCTAGCCCTGCCAGTCCCAGCCCGACTCCTAGCCCTACCTGCACCACCCAGACGTCTTGCCCTGCCGGCTCCAGGCTGGCTACTGTAACATCCCCAGCTCGTCACTCCTCATCCCCAGCTCATCACTCTTCATCATCAAGATCACATCCCAGCCGTGCACAATCCCCCGCCTATTAATCTCACACCTGAAAGCACTCCCGGTTCACTATATAGTCTCCCAGCATTCACTCTCTCACGGTTGAGTATCATCAATAAACACGATCCCCCTAGCCTGCTCCTCATCCAGTCTCAGACACTCTCCTGTGCTCCCAATGACTTACCAAAGCCTTCATCTAAACTCCACTAAGGGAAGTGACTTTCATATACTCTAAGTTTATGTCCTCGTCTCACTCTCCTGCCTGGATCCCTAGCCCTTTATCCTCATCCCCTCTATGCCTTCGTCATCTAGTGTCTGTCTAACATTCCGTCAATAAAGAGACTTACTTTTGTACATTTGACTCTACCTCCTTCTTCAGATCGTGACAATGCTAGAACACCGAGTTGACGGCACACACTTTCATATGCTTTATGGAGAAGTGGATCTTTAGAGATTAGTGCATGTTAGTGCAACACAAGAAAACATTAACATATACCAGACACTGTAAAAAGGTATTTGATGGGTAAAAAAAGGTGACAGATGTGAAAGTATGTTGTGGGACTATTATACAGGGGCTATTATAGTATATATATTATTAGGGCTGTGCGATAATACGATATTTAATCGTGGACGATAAAAATGACTCCACGATCCACTTTTTCAGAAAAATCGTTGTATCGCGATGCAGTATATAGTGCAGTGCTTCCGCTTCATTCATGCTTCCATGACTGGCGCCACGCCTAAATTCATCCCGCGACGGCAATTACTGCTTCATTCAAACATTCAGTCGTTTGTCGTTGTTGTTTTCTTAAATAGCGGGTTACAATCGCACCAAAACGTATGAAAAGGTAAGTGAATTATAACAGCGGGAACTTTTCTATAACCGCCGTGCGTCATTTGTTTAACCCTTTGAGGTGACATGCTGACTGACAGACGGGCTGACAGGACTCCGCGATGCGCGAGGCCAGCATACAGGCGCAGCTTTCAGTTATGATGAACAGTTTCCATAAATATGCTTTATAAATAAAGTTCTGTGGTTCTGCATACAATAACTTTCTCTTGCTGGAGTTTTTAGCCACTTCACTTTACCTCGGACGCAATAATGCCGCTCTGAAGGTGTATTGGAGACATTCGTAAATATTCCTAGCAAATCTAATAAACGTTGCAGACATACGCGTTACATAAACGCACTAAATCACAGTTCAGCAGCGTTTATTTGAGGGCGCGCAAGAAGTGCGCACGAACACAGAGACGATCGGCTACCCGCATGCTCTATATTGGGCGTCTGCAGACTTGCGATCTCACCCGGTAATACTGCGCTCACGACATATGTCACTGAAATAAAACCATAAGTTGTTGGTAGATCTGTGTACAACAGGGCTATTTAATTAGTTTGTCAAGGGGTCCAGTTCATGAAGAGCATCGCAAATAAGGGGCCAGAGATGACTTGCAATATACTGAAGTGATGATGACTCAACAGCAAAGAGCTCATACACAGTTTTTTGCTCCTTAAGATACCCACGTTGGCTTTTTCTACATTCAAATGTAAATATGTTGTATTTTGAAACTACATAACATCACTGCAGTGTACAATGTGGCTTTTTTTATAAACACATTCAAATGTTGTATTGCAAAGCACAACAAAATCAATGCATTGCTCAAGTATTCTTCTACAAACACATTCATATGTTATTTTGAACTGCATAACAGTCAAGGATGAAGCGATTATAGATTTTGGTTGTATGATTATATAGTCTGAAGAATAATCATGGTTTCATGGTTATCATGATTATTATGCATTTATTAAATTCAAAACACTACTAGATTTGTTAACTTTGTAAAAAAAAAGTCATTTGCATGTTTGAAGGTGTTGCTGAGGATCTGTGTAATAAGCTCTCTGGTTTGAACTAAGATTTGTTCGATTTGTTAAATGTTCATTTTGATGGTGCAGTAATTGTAATGCAAGTCTTGTTGAATGTTCTCTCTTTGCAGAATAGCACTTGCATTAAATGTTCACTTGATTAAAATATTCTTGAACATACATGGTAAGAGTGTATCTTTATATGAGGACATTAGTTTAGTTGTATTGTACCTTTGTAATTTGCAAAATAGTCTTTAAAAATCTTTAAAAAATAGTCTTTTAAAAAAAAGAATCGGGATAAAAATCGTGAATCGTGATTTCCCCAAAAAAATCGTGATATGATATTTTTTCCATATCGCCCACCCCTATATATTATGGTATATTATATTATATTATAGTATAGATAGCGAAATATATCGGTTTTTATTTTTGCGCTTTTTTAAAAATGATGGTAACACACCAAGAGCGTTAGAAATGTATTAAAATATATGCTTGTTTGTCGTTCTTAATAATGCCAAAAAAAGGTCATATCCTGACTCGCATGTGTAGCCATGTTGCTGTTGTAGATGTATTCTGGGAAATTGTCATTGTTTTAAAGGGTCACGAAACACCAAAACACATTTTTTGAGCTGTGGACAGTCATATATGTGTCCCACGCTGCTATAAACACTATTAGGACACATATATTTTGCTAAAGAGTAAAAATTGGTTGTTTTTGCGTCATTTCGAGCAAATTCGTTCTTCAGGTTTGATTTTTTTGAAGCTGCGTCACGCCGATGAGGACCATGTGTGTATTCCAGTGTGGAGAGTGGACGTCTGTACTGGCCAGTGCATCGTGACGTCTCTGAGTGTGCGGCATTAATTCATGAGAAAGACTTAGTTCAAATCAATCAGCACGCTCTATTGTGTATGTGGTGCAACTTCATTAATATGCATGATCGCTTTGAAGATTGTTTGTTGCAGTGTTCAGACGGCAGAGAGATGCTACACTGTGTTGCCAAAACAAGTGGAAGAGGAAGAATTGCTTGGAGACACAGGTCGTAAGATTTAAGTTTATGTGCTGCAAGGAAGGTTTTGTTTTCAATTCCCGCTTTGAGAGTGTGGCTGGACTGCCACGCAGCAGAAATGCGTTTGTAAGGAAATTTTTTTTCTTCACCCGAGAGTTTTTCGCATCTGGAAATAGTGAATACCGGATTTGCCGGTCGTCTCCTTTTTAAAAAAAAAATACACAGCTCCAGTTCATGTTGATTGTCCTGTCTTTGGTAAGTAAGCGATCTGGGTACTTTGTTTGTTTATACAGATGGGAAGTTAGTTCGTATCGTCCGCAGTACTGTTTCAGTGTTTATAGACATACCTTAGTCAAAATGATTTGAACTGTTACTGAGTTTACAGCACGCTAACATCACTACAGTATTATAGACTGAAAGATCCGCTTTAAATGCTGCTCTCTGAGTGTAAACATCTAAACACCGCCGCATTTTGTGACAGGATAGTGTATACACACACGGCTTTCTGACGCTACCTACCAAGAGCATCTAAGTTACAGAGAAATGCGGAGTTTTTTTTTTTTTGTTTTTTTTTCTCTCATATGCCGCGCGGTCTCAAACACTCCATTTAAAACGCACTCTTAGCAGTTTCTCACATCTCGTTTGTCACGGTGTCATGCAGGAAATGTTCCTGGATTAAAGTGAAAGTGCTGTTAAAGATGACAAATTAATAATTTGGCAAATGATTTGATTACTGACGTCTATGTGAACACAGTCACTGTCCTCTGCGTTTGTGTGTTTGTTTCCCCTCTGTGAAAATCAGCACGTGCACAAATGGAAACTCCCATTTTTATGCAAAACCTTCCCTCTTTCCCTCCCCCCACACTCCCACCTAAACCGAGCTGGACACATCCACTTTCCTGAGCTTTTCTAAAATAGAGGTGTGAAAACGTCCCTTTAAGGCCCGTTTACACTAGTGCGTTTTCGTTTTAAATGCCTGTTACTTTAAGGAACATCTCGACCTCATCGTCTGTCCTCAAAAAGACCTCTCTTGCTTTCTTTGCCTTCGTGTTCATCGTTCTACCAGCGTTTGTTGACTAGCAATATTCAAATGGCGAGCAAGACATGTGCTTCCTGTTTTGTACTTGGACGCGCATGCCCAGAGTGCGCGAATGGTCACGTGATATACGTTTTTGGTGGCGTAGTGTGGACGGAGATCTGTGAGAGATGCTTGGGTGAAACGCTAGTGTGGACGCGGATCGTTTTCATGCTAAAACGCCGTTTTAAAACTAAAACGCACTAGTGTAAAGTGTGGGCCTAGAAAATCTGTTTCAAGGGCTATCTAGCCCTTTCCCTTAGCCCTATGCCTTCAAGCTAAAGAGAATTGGGACACCCCTACTCCTTCACGTGAACACACAAAGCGAGGGGTAGTGGTAAGGATAAGAGGTAAGGGGTAGAATTGGGATTGGGCCTTAGTATTTCCCAAACCGTAGTATGTTGAAAAGAGTATGCCAAAAGTTCCTGGATGTTCTACTAGAGATGCGCGGTTGGCGGTTACAGCCGCGGACTCCACGGATAAACCGCGGACCGGGCGGATGACTTGACAAAAAATTATATTTTAATTAAATTCGGGCGGGTGGTGGGTGGTTGTACCAATTCTGGATGATGTACAGAATTATTCCTCTACAAACTTCCGTATAGACGGATCAGTATACTTTCCTTTTGGGAGAAACAAGGCCAGTCATTCCTACGACTACAGCACCTTGCCAAGAGAATTCTATGCATTCCAGCAACAAGTGCTATGAGCAAGCGCTCCTTCAGTGCAGCAGGGCGCGTTATAGGCCTGGCGCGGTCAGCAGATAGTTTTATGTCATATTGGTTTAGCCTATTCTATTCTAGACATGTTGTGTGTTAGGTCTTTGGCCTCACTTTTACGTTCCGAGGCTTAAGGTTATTTTGCCAGAAATTCTTTGTCGCAACTGTGATGGCATAGTATTTCATTATGCTTCAAGTTTGTGGGGATGATCCTAAGTCCATGGGTTATTGGGGCATAGACTTGTCATACAGGCAATTTAGCCTGGTCAGACTTTATGTTAGCTCAAAGAGGAATGGCATATTTATTTTTCTAATTGAATTTCTAATTGTGGGTGTGACTGAGCCTATAAGGCTTAGCTACAATACAACGTTTTTTTTTTTTTTCAACTGTTTGCCAAAGCATGCGACTATGGCCTATGCCTACATTAAGATATTTATTTTAATATTTTTTTACTGCCTGTTGTTTCTTTTGGCATATAAAATAAAGGTTCATCTGTGTCGCAGAATTGGTGTTGTTTCTGATTTCTAAAAGCTCAAAAACATCCACAGCAAAAAAATAAAAAATAAAAAAAATAAATACATACATACATACATACATACATACATACATACATACATACATACATACATAGATAGTCGAAAAAGCAGGTACATTTTTGGGGTTGCTATGTCCTCATATCGTTTAGCGTCACTTCAAAGTGTCCTCAATTAATGCTGGATTTGGCTTGCATGTTTGGATTAACTACGTCCACATTAAAGTCATTCTCTATTCCCTAATAATCAATAAAGAAACACTCATTTAATAATAAAAAGGAATAAGCCATTCAAATAAAGAGCCCAATCAGCGGATGGCGGGCGGATGCGGTTTTAAAACTTGGTCAAAAATGTTGGTGCGGATGGATGATGAGTTTTGTGATGCGCTTGCGGATGAAATAAAAGCCCATCCGCGCACCTCTAGAGTCTACAATTTCCGGTAATAATTCATAGTGTAGAACCGTCTGTACTTAAACTACTAATTTTGCCCACAGTACATTGCGCGTTGGACATGAATTAGAACTTCAAACTCAGTTAAAAAGAGTAAACAAGCTATTAACATGGTGGACGCATGAGACCAACCATCAAGTAGAGAAGCTTCGGTAAAATTGTTTGAATGACTATTAATTAATATCTAGCCAACTTGAAAATATTTAAATCGCATTTTCTGTGTAGGATTTCATCTGGAACAAAAATGTGAAGTTGTATCAAGATATGTTTTGGACATTCATTTATTTCTTATTGCATATTTATCAAAACACCTAAGGAGATTTCTCTCGATGAAAGACTCGTGAATAGCAGATTAACCTGCTGCTGCTTCTCTAAAAAGTTAGATAATTAAATATGAAAGAAGTGTGGATAATATGACTTGTAAAATCAGCCTATTTAAAAAAAGAGTTTTGTTTTGTTTTCTTATGTTTTCTATGTACAGACCTCCTAAATTTGAATATTTTATTATTTTGTTTTAATCTATATTAACACTGGCCATTCAAAACACAACTATAGTCCATAAATAAATGCAGTAAGGTTTTTTGGGGCAACTTTTGCACATCAAATATGGTTGTTTCAAATACTAATTGTGATAAAAAAAAGACAATGCTGACACGAGTCCTTGGTGTCAGGGTGGACACAACTAAATGGGTTGTTGTTGGTAATGGTGGTAAGCCTTCCAATTTCCAGCCCTTTTTCCCCTAAAGCGTTGTGCTCACTGCAGCTCGGCTAGTCTTGAGGTGCTCATTTTCAACCCTCCCTCCATTTTTTTTCCTCTTCTAACAGCTTGTACCGCCTGCTCGGATTTTCATTTGTCTCCCGAGTCTCTCGTTCTCGCTCCCTCTTTCTTTTTCCTCCCTCCCCGCTGTGAGGCTCTGAGGCCAGTCATCATAACCGCTCTGTTTTGGGTGCTGGATTTTACTGTTGTTTTTGACTAGCATTGAGCGCCAGTTGACTGTTCTCGCTCTTTGAGTGGACCGCAGAAAAGTCCAAGACCTCAGGAATATGCTTTGAGAGTACTGGGGTCTCTCACTTGCTCAGTTGATAGAATGAGATAGTGTTAAAACACACCACTTACCATTGTCCTGACGAAGGTAGGTGGAATGTACCTGGTTGTGGATGCTGCCAATGGATTGTGGGGTTACTTGTTAGTTTGTCAGATAGTATTTTTGCTAGGTTGTTGGTCTTGGTGACTTACGAATTTATAAAATAGATTTATCGTTATTATTGTAATAGATATGGAAGATGTTGGCTTTGCTTTAAAGTGTAGATTGAGCTGTTATTGGCATATTTGTGTGATTTTGTTTTATTATTTATTGTTGGATCATTGTTGTGAGCGTTACATGACTGCCTCAAACTCAACGCATTAGTGCTGTAGTAATTCATCACCTTAGAGGCCGTACAGATGAAATTGGAGAGTGTTAGGATGTCAATGTCACATATCCCATTGTATTTAATGATTTATGATTATTTGTAGTGTACACACTCCTTTTTTACCTCATTGGAGTGTGTTTGTTGTGTGTTTCTGTGAATAGTTTGAAGCTGACTGTGCCTGTTAGGACTGTACAGACCACTGGAAACACATTTAATGACTCACTGACGATGAGCATTTTGCTACAGCAGTTGAATGTACAGGAAACAAAAGTGTTTTAAGCTTTTCCTCATCACTAGATGAAGATTAAATTAACATTTTCCTTATGTTGCGTTATGTGTTAAAATTCTAAGAGAAACGGCCTAGCAATGTTACAAAACAGCTTACTTTGCAATCACTCAAATACTATGTGCTAAATGTTAAATTAATTAAAGGGGTCATATATATATATATATATATATATATA
>CAIGQQ010029114.1:43090-60965 GCA_903798035.1 Danio albolineatus | reverse complement strand
TATATAGTTGTCTGAAATTCACATGGTTTTATTTTCAAAAAACATCAAAATCAGTGAATAGTAACCTATTTTCTATCCTGGTTTTGTGACTGGCTCCAGAGGTTACTAGTTTTTAGCAATGGTTCGCGTTTAGGTTTTTAAAGGGACTGTATGTAGCATTGACACCATGTGGTTGAACTAGGTATTGCAGTCCATATTCAAAATACTGGATAGAAATTTTGCACACGGCCCCTTCTCAGACTTGATGCCAGATTGACAACATCAACAGGAATGAGTGTGCCTGATGATCGAGCTTTACACTGTAAGCTGCTCAGTTAATATGTACCTTTACATTTGTAATAATTGCATTGTTTGCACATTTAAAACCACCTCATCTGAATTTTTGTAACTCTGAATCTGCCTCTCATTTTGGAGGCTTCTTCTGTCCTCCTGAGGCTGCATTTATGGCTTTGTCTGCATATGTTGAGGCAGCCTTCATGACTGAAATTAAATTAGCCATGTTGTTCCTCAAGGCAACCTGGGGTGCTGAATTATAATTAGGTAAACTGGTATTGGGTTACACAGACCAAAACAAAGATATGTATATGTGTGTATATGTATATGTATATATATTGTAAATATTCTGATGCAGAATGCTTATGTTCAAAGGAGAATAACATGATACCATATGTATTTCAGCCAAAGTCTGGTCCCACATTCAACAATAATGAATCAACAACACCTTAAAAAACCAAGGATGCTTTAAACCAGAGTTTATTAAAAGACTGTAACAGAAAAAAAAAATCTGTGCAGTGTCATTCACCCTTAAAGTGCTTAATAATTTTCTTATAGTGATTATTAAAAGTTCCTATAATTCTAAACTGAAAGGTTCTGGGTTGCACAGTGATCTTGAGCCTTTATTTGCTTTCACTTTGGAATTTTAGCGGTGTGAACATTTACATCCCAGACACACCCGGAGCAGTGGATTATCTTTATTAAAAGATCACTCCATGTATTTATTCATTCATTCATTCATTCATTCATTTATTCAGTCATTAATTCATTTTCTTTACGGCTTAGTCCCTCCATCAATCCGTGGTCGCCACAGTGGAACGAACCGCCAACTTATCCAGCATTTGTTTTATGCAGCGGATGCCCTTCCAGCCGCAACCCATCTCTGCGAAACATCCATACACACTTATTCACACTCACACACTATGGACAATTTAGCCTACCCAATTCACCTATAGCGCATATCTTTGGACTTGTGGGGGAAACCGGAGCACCCGGAGGAAACCCAGGCTGCCACAGGGAGAACATGCATACTCCACACAGAAATGCCAACTGACCCAGCCGAGGCTCGAACCAGCGATCTTCTTGCTTTTGAGGCGAACGTGCTACTCACTGTTTGATTAGGGTTGGAGCTAAAATCTGCAGGACACCGGACCTCCAGGAACAAGTTTGGTGATCCCTGCCCTAAACCAACCCATACCATTAAGCCTGTGCCTGACCTTAACCTACTGCTAAATCTATCTAATATTATCTTAATCAAGGTGACCAATAAAACTTAATTAAAATAACCATTAGCAACCCTTAAACCCAACTCATTCATAAACTTGTCCCCTAACCTTAACCAACTCATGACTTATTCATGGTCTTAACCCACCCGTAAACTACCCATACTACTCAACCTGTTCCCAATCCTAAAAACTCTCAAATCTATCCAGACCACAAAACTGGACCATATATATTTATATCTCTTCACCACTAAACCTGTCGCCAATCTTAATCAACCAATAAACAGCTATACAACTAAACTTGTTTTTAACATTCATTAACTCTTAAACTAACTGATTCAACTACACTTATTCTCATACAATTAAAAATCATTCTTCCACTTGCACGATCCATAAACTTACCAGAACCACCAAACCTGTTGCCAACCTCAATCAACCCATGAACCTAACTGTACCACTAAACCCGTTCATAACTATAATCCTGCTAAATCACATTACAATGCACTTAAATTGATAGCTCACCCATTTCTTTCCTTTTTGTTGAACAAATAAATGCGTTCACTTACATAGGATATTTTGTTCCTGTTATGGATGTTAGTGGCTGCTTTTTCACAGCCTTCTTCAGAATGTCTTGGTTTGTGTTTAGAAGAAGAAATTACTAAAAGTTTAGAACCACTTGTGTGTGAGGAAATGGTGGGGAAATTTTCATTTTTGGATGAGCTATTTCTTTAATCTTGTTTGAGGCAAGTGCCTGGTAGTTAAATACCCCTTTTATAAAGTTGGCTTACTTTTATACAGTACATTAAATACCACATAAATAAAAGCACTTACATCAAATATACAATATGCTTTCCACATAGAACACACGCTGTACTTTTAACATTGTATGTCATACTGTTCAGCTTAAAATATACACTGAAGTGTTTTAAGAAATTGAACAGGCATTAAATTTACTTACGTAAATGATTAAGGTCTGTATACATTTGATTATGTTTCTTGTATCACTTAATTGCAAATGTCTAGCCATAAAGGCTAGTCCAAAAGAGTCTGATTTTGTTTCACAGGTCATCATTATCTGATCTTTCATGAAATCTGTCATAGACTCTTACTGTAGCTATAATATGTTTTATGATGATGGATGAGAGTGTTATGACTAGCTAAGGCATGTGTACAGAACAAGTCACGGCCTATTTCCTAAGCTTTTATAATCCTCCAGTTTGCCAAATGTTCTTGGCTCTCCCTGTTGCTTGTCCTGCAGGGTTCAGCCGATTCGTACACAAGCAGACCTTCGGATTCCGACCTGTCAGCGGAGGAGGACCGCGAGGCGTATCGGCGTGAAGCCGAACGCCAGGCCCAGCTGCAGCTCGAGAGAGCCAAGGTTACTCCAGCTTTCCTTTCATGTGCTTTTTCTGTTTTGCATGGTGGAAAGAAACAAAGTATCATTCTGGGAGTAGCTTCAACAGTTTAAGTGGATGTCCTGACACCAGTATTTTGTATGATGTATGAAGGTGCTAATGTTAATTAATTTTAATATAATTAATATTTAATAACCTTGGCTTACTCACCAATTCACACTAAAGGCCCTGGTATACTTCAAAAGAAAATTCTTTTTTGCTCTTCATTTGAGGGCAAAAAGAAATTTGAAAAGGCTGAAAGATGGTATACAGTTTTCAAACCTTCCGACACCCCTGTGCAGCTGGTTGTAAAGGTGTCACTCTGATCATATATACATCTAAATACAATGATGATAGCTTTGAAAGAAGAACAGTGTCACATCCCCAGCTCGTCAGCTCAATCATCTGCTCATCACTCCCAATCACCCAGACCATCTTCCAGCCGTGCACAATCCCCAGCCTAATAGCCCTGCACCTGATGACACTCCGGACACCCTTTATCAGCTCCCTTCCTTCACTTGCTCTTCGTCGAGTATCACCAATGGAAACGATCTCCCTAACCTGCTCTTCACTTCGTCTCGGACACGCTCCTGTGCTCCCAGCAATTCCCCATCATCCTAACTCCTAACAGGGAAGTGACTTTCATGAACTCTGAACTATCACTCTTCTGCCTGGATCCCTAACCCTATATCTTCGTCCATTCTAAGCCTTCATCTTGTGTCAGCATCTAAGCCAGTTAATAAATACTGCTTTTTGTACGTTTGACTCCTTCTCCTTCTTCTGATTGTGACAGGATACTCGACCAAAACAGAAGATAGCAGATTTCCCAATCTGACCGGAAGTAAACAAACCGCTCGGTGCAACTGCTAGAAAATTCACCACTTACCCATTTGATGGAGGCTGTTGTTGGATCCCCCGATCCATTCGCCGAGCTGGTAACAATGACTTCCTCGAGTTTGCCCACCGCATCATCTAATGCAGCGCCTGGCTTCCCCTCTATTACCAACACGTCGATTGCACATCCTCTCTGCTATAACGACGAGCCCAGCACCTGCAGCGGCTTCATTCTCCAATGCTCCCTTTACATCGAAGCAAACTCTCCACGGTTTTCGAACGAAGCCTGTAAGATCTCCTATATCATCTCGCTGCCAACAGGAAAGGAGCTGCAGTGGGCAGACTCGCTCTGGTCATCCAAGAGCCCGGCCCTCTCCTCCTTCTCAGTCTTCACCTCTCACTTCCGGTAAGTGTTCGGGGCAATACTCATCCCGATGTCAGTTCATGATGAGCTTATCAACCTCCGTCAAGGAAACACCACCATTCATGAGTACACCCTGAAATTCCGCACTCTGGCAGCTGGCAGTGGCTGGAACCAGGTGGCGCTCCTCGCCGCCTACAGAAGGGGATTACACCCCGACATCCGGAAACAAATGGTGATATACGATGACAGTGCCCAAATTGAAACCTTTATAAAAAAGGCCATCTCCGTCCCTCAACATCTATCTGCCTGTGTCTAACCTCCTCCTGATATCCGGAACCCTTCTATTCAGCCACAGTCACCATCTCCGATGAGCCACGACAAACCGATGCTCACTGACACACGTCATCTGACAGTTTCTGAGCGTCAACGCCGCATCCAACGCCGGCTTTGCTTGTACTGCGGCGAAGCCTCTGACCAGATCGCCGCCTGTGCAGTTCGTCCCCTTCGTCCAATGGTGAGTGCATTCTCCTTAACTCCTGCTGTTTCTCATATGGCTCATAATACTGCTAAACTAATCATCCACTCCCGTACTCTCCCTGTACATGTGTTGGTGGATTCGGGAGCTGCCGGAAACTTCATCTCCTCCAACTTCCTAGCCAAGCATCGTTTACCCTCTGTCTACAGTGAGACCACCTTTGAAATAACCAATATTCAGGACTCACCATTGGGCGATGGGAGGATTACACGGCGGACCAAAGAGGTGACATTACTCACTCCTCCTCACCCCTAGGAGAAGCTGGTGCTGCTCGTCCTTCCTCGGGCCAATGTCGACGTAGTGCTGGGTCGTTCGTGGCTCATCCAACACCACCCCGTCATAAACTGGAGCACAGGAGAGGTACAGTCCTGGGGTCCAGACTGCAACGACCACCTTAGCCCTCCAGCAGCACCGACCCCTACTTCCAAACAACATGCCCTTCCTGTGCACACTACCACCGTCCAGCCACCTTCAGAACCCCTTTCATCCTCCATTCCAGAGCCCTACCACGCCTTCCGAGATGTATTCAGCAGAGCACGAACCACACAGTTACCCCCTCATCGGCCCTGCGATTGTAGCATCGACCTCCTGCCCGACGCCAAACTACCCCATGGACGGATTTACCCCCTCTCACGTCTTGAGTACGAGGCGATGGACGAATACATCAAGGAGGCCCTCTAGCAGGGGTTCATCAGGCCATCCACTTCTCCCGCTGCATCGAGCTTCTTCTTCATCGCCAAGAAGGACGGCGGGTTAAGACCCTGCATTGATTATAGAGTCCTGAATGAAGCTACGGTGAAGTTCACATATCCCTTGCCCCTTGTGCCCGCGGCCTTGGAAGAGCTCAGGGAAGCCCGGATCTTCACCAAGCTGGACCTCCGCAGCGCCTACAACCTGATCCGTATCCGAGCAGGGGACGAGTGGAAAACCGCCTTCATAACACCCACCGGTCACTATGAGTATCAGGTGATGCCCTATGGCCTAGCCAATAGCCCCTCCATCTTTCAGAGCTTTATGAACGAAATCTTCCGTGACCTCCTTTATAAATTTTTTATTGTCTATATTGACGATATACTCGTCTATTCTAGTAATCTGTCCGACCACCAAAGCCATGTTATTCAAGTCCTCCAACGGCTGCGTAGGCATCACCTGTACCTCAAAGCCGAGAAGTGCGAATTCCACCAGTCCACCGTGTCCTTCCTCGGATACGTGATCTCCGCTGAGGGGGTCCGCATGGAGACCGGGAAAGTCGAGGCCGTGGCCAAGTGGCCGGAACCTCGGACTGTGAAAGAACTCCAGAGGTTCCTGGGATTTGCGAACTTTTATCCTAGGTTCATCAGGAACTACAGCCTACTGTCAGCCCCATTAACATCGTTACTCAAGGGAGGGGCCAAGGACCTGTCTTGGGATCCCAGTGCCCGTCAGGCCTTTGCCCTTCTTAAACAAAAATTTACCACTGCTCTGATTCTACGTCATCCTGACCCTGCCCAGTCCTTCTTGGTGGAAGTTGATGCAGCGGACGGAGTCCGGCGAAGCAAAATTATGGTATCGGAGACCGCGAACTATTGGCCATCAAGCTCGCCTTTGAGGAGTGGCGGCACTGGCTCGAGGGAGCCTAGTCACCGGTCACCGTCCACACTGACCATAAAAACCTCCAATACCTCTGTAATGCTCACCGTCTCAATGCCCGTCAAGCCCGCTGGTCCCTCTTCTTCAATCGCTTCAACTTTCATATCACTTACCAGCCCGGCCACAAGAACATCAAGGCAGACGCACTCTCACGTCTTTACTCACCTGACCCTGCTACTGATACTCCTTGGCTCCCATCCTTTGGAGATTGGATGAGGAGATCCGTGCCGCCACCCAAGAAGAACCTGTTCCACCTGAGCTTCCTCTCAACCTCATCTACGTGCCAGCCGGTCTCCGTACCCGTCTCCTTGAGGATGCACACACGTCCCTCGGCTCAGGACACCCGGGGAGCAGGCGAATCCTCTCGCTCCTTCGTGCCAGATATTGGTGGCCTAATATGGCCGCCGAAGTCTCCCAGTATGTCTGGGGATGCTCGGTCTGCGCCATCACCACCACTCCTCACCACCTACCCGAAGGAAAACTTTTGCCTCTGCCCATTCCCCGCCGGCCCTGGACACACATCGGAGTCGACTTTGCCACAGACTTACCACCGTCTGGAGGTTATACCACCATCCTCGTAGTGGTCGATCGATTCTCCAAGGGCTGCAAACTCATCCACCTCAAGTGTCTACCATCTGCTTTAGAAACCGCTGAAGCCCTTTTCCAGCATGTATTTAGGAACTTTGGAATCCCCGAGGACATTGTATCTGATCGAGGGCCCCAATTCATCTCCAGGGTCTGGCTACCTTCTTCCGTCTCATGGGGACCACCATAAGCCTCTCATCGGGATACCACCCTCAAACTAACGGCCAGACCGAGCGAAAAATCCGAAGATCTCCCGCTATCTCCGGGCATACTGCGCCCGCCACCAGAATACCTGGTCCCAGTATCTGCCGTGGGCCGAATATACCCAAAACTCTCTTCGCCAAGCCACCACAGGGCTCACCCCTTTCCAGTGCTTCCTGGGCTATCAACCTTCCTTGTTGCCCTGGACTGGGGAGGCCTCTGAAGTGCCCGCGGTGGATCACTGGTTCCGGGAGAGCGAGAGGGTGTGGGACTCAGCCCATGTCCACCTTCAACGGGCAGTCCGGAGGCACACGGATAATGCCAACTGTCATCGCCTTCCCACTCCTACTTACCACCCAGGAGATAAGGTTTGGTTATCCACCGGTAACATCCGCCTCCGACTGCCCTGTAGAAAGCTGAGTCCCCGCTACATAGGGCCGTTCACCATCCATTCTCAAATTAATGCAGTCACCCACCGTCTCAACCTACCTCCTCACTACCGTCTGTCACCAGCATTCCATGTGTCACTCCTGAAACCTTACACTGACCCTGTCTCTTCTCCTTCTGCAGACCTCCGGACGCCTCCCCCTCCAGAGCCACCCGACATCCATGGCGATAACATCTACCAGGTCCAGGAAATCCTTGGCTCTCGATGCTTTACTTAACCATCTTAAGTATCACTCTTCTGCCTGGATCCCTAACCCTATATCTTCGTCCATTCTAAGCCTTCATCTTGTGTCAGCATCTAAGCCAGTTAATAAATACTGCTTTTTGTATGTTTGACTCAATCTCCTTCTTCTGATTGTGACAAACAGTTTCTTAATCATCTGTCAACTTCATCTAGCCATTCACACAAGAAGTGCCACCACGGTGCATCACATTTTTACATTGTTTTCTATTTGCCGCAGATAGCCATCAAATGGAACAATGTAGGGCTGTACGATTTGACCTAAAATTAAATTTTTGTTTAATTGAACATTTTATCTTGATCATGATTAATGAACGACTGTTTTATTTATTTTTTTACCCTCATAGGTTAAGTTTTATGCTCACAAACTACAAGTGAGAGATTTTTGAATGAAGGGTGTATTAATTGATTTAAAAATAATAAACACACACTACTACTATCTATGATTAATTATTGAACATCATTGTTGAACAACTGAAATAAAAACACACATTGCCTAAACTGTGGGCTCTTAAAAAGCTTAACTAAAGCGAACTTCCTTTTGGTTGAATTTTGTTTTCGGAATTTCAGTTAGTTTTTCAATTTTACTTGAAGAATACCAGGGCCTTTAAGTTGCCTTTCTCCCAAGGTGAAAAAATGCTAATCTCAGGAGCAAATATACATGTTATTATCGTTGCTATAATGCAGACTAATGTAGTAATAATATAAAACAAGAAATTAGTTTATTAAACAACACGGATGTGGTGGTCTCAACTTGCAGCTTTTGCACAGCTGTTTTAAATGTGATGACCCAGGTACATCATACAAATGTGTTGGGACAGGGAACAAAATTGTAAATTTGAAGATTGAGCGATTACAAACCTTTAATCTAGAATATACATGTATATGCGTGAATCACTGATGTTGTGGTGTTTCATCTGGCAGTCTAAACCTGTAGCATTCGCAGTGAAGACGAATGTGAATTATTGCGGGGCTCTAGATGAGGAATGTCCTGTTCAGGGTGCTGCCATAAATTTTGAAGCCAAAGACTTTCTGCACATTAAAGAGGTGAGCTGTGGTTCAATGCATGCATGAAAGTTTTGCAGGTCAATTAATAGCTTAATAGGGTAATCATAATTGCACTGAGTATGTTTTTGTATGTGTTTGTGCTGCAGAAGTACAATAATGACTGGTGGATTGGAAGGCTGGTGAAAGAGGGGGCAGACATCAGCTTCATTCCCAGCCCCCTCCGACTGGAGGCCATGAGACTCAAACAGGAGCAGAAACAGCAGAGGTTTCTCTTTTTCTCTCATTTCTCTCGCTCACACTCTCTGCTGAGATTGCACAAAACTAAATCATTTTTCAGAAGATGTGTCAGTGTTGGATTGCATTCAGATGGGTAGAAATGTTTGCATTCATATGCATTGCATGTGAATTTCTTGTAACTCTAAAATAAAGGTTTTCACACCTCAGAAGCAGAGAACACCATAGATTGGTTGATGAAAAAAACATTTTTGTAATTTCTTTTTTTTAAATCCACAAAAGCATTTCTATAATATTTGAATATTGGCAAAAAAGTATGGCGAGACTGATTATGTTGGACAAAAGACGCAAAGATTGAAACACCACGGTATCTGTGGGGTCTTAAAAAAGTCTTTAAATGTCTTAAATTTCAAGGCCTTAAAAAGTAAAACATTTAGCAAAACTATATTCATAACTAATATTATAACTGTGTCCTGTGCATACATTTAGTTTTAAAGATTTTTTTGTAATGTTGAATGAATGTATGTATACAACTAGAGTTTTGACACATTATATAAAATATGTGGCTAAGAAATAACTAGTTACATAAAAAGTAATTTTTTTTTCTGCTGGGCCATTAACCCCTTCAGACCTGAATTATGTCCCAAAGAAGTCCATTGTAATGGACGCAGGGTCTGAAGGGGTTAAAATAAATCCACAGAGTTTAACCGGATATAAGTCTGAAATTGCATTCTTCATGGTCGTAAAGTATAACATTTGACTTGAAACCTGCACAAACCCTGAAATACTCATGCAGTATTATTCAGTTCCCCAGCTGGAGGGGAAGTTCAATGCTACGTGGAAACTTCCACTATGGGGATTTTGTCAGAATCCAATCATCTGAAAGAGTATAAAAACAGGCCAATGCAATGCCAATGAGTTGGCGGCGTCAGCGTGCACAGCTGCTCGTCAATTACAATTAATCTTGTATAAAGACGCACCTTGTGTCTCGGCGGACATCCTTTTTACTTTCAGAGCCTTTCACGAAGCTTCTGAGAGAGTATTTCAGGGTTTTCTCCAAGTGAATCTTCACAGAGAGAGAGAACATCGATGTCATTCTCACTCGAGAAAATTTCGACAGTAAAGCTGTAGGGGTTGCTCACATATCATATGAGAAGCACTTCTCACAAAATAGATGCTTTATAATACACATAAATACTTGTTGTATAAATGTTCATTAGTAACCTTTCTATGAACATGATCTGATTATAACTAGATCAATGATGTGACAGCCTACTGTCTGCGATTATATGAAATAAATAAATAAATGCAACATATATGAACACATACAGCCCCTTACAGTCTCTGATTTGTTACCAATTACAGAAAAACCACACACGGCATACATTTATGCCTTATTTAGGTTCAAAAACAACACGAAATATAGCCCACAGTCAGTGCAAACCTCTCACCTGTATCTTTAATCTACACTAGCAAATGTAACCTCTTGTTAGAAAGTAATGCCGTCATTCTGAGTTCATAATAGTTCAGAAGGTGTTAATAATAGTTAAACGTTGCAGCAATTTGCTCCTTAGTTTTTTCCGGCTTCTCCTTTTGTTTTTGCAAGTGTCAATCTCGCGTTTGTCTGCTTCTGAAAGGAACGGGTTTCAAAAGCACATCAATAATCAAGCGCACGTTATTATCATCAGCTCAAGAAGTTTGTTATTTCAAATATAGACGCACACGCAAGAGACAAAGCCAAACCGATCACGCTTCAGACAGTCTAACAAAAAACTAAAGGGGCACAGGAGAATCTGTTCTTTTTCGTAGCTTTTTGGCTTTTTATCAAGACAACCACAAGGTTTGTTTGAGCTCGGGTTGACCATGGCTCGTTATTATATGTATATATTTTAACGGTGTAATATCTCGGCTGTGTATTTAAACATGGCAATTCCTTTTTTTTTTTAATTCTGGCTTGTTGCACAAGTGAATGACGTATCTCTGTAACCAATCAGCGTTCAGCTGCGCGTGTCTCGGGATTGGTACCCTTTCGAAAGGGTACCCAAAAAGTGGTACGGTTAGGTTCAGTATGCTTTTAGACAGTGGAAACGGCAATAAAAGTGCACCAAACCGTACCATACTACTCAGTGGAAACAGGCCAAATGTCTGATGATGATTCGAACCCACTCTCTCCCTTCGCGGTAATGAGCACATCATCGAATCTAGAAGCAGACTTGGTGGCCATGCTTTCACAGGCTGCTTCGGTCGTGGGCCTAGAAATTGTTTTTCCCTTAGCCGGGCCGACTAGAGGGGTGTTATGTGGAGGATGTAAAGAAGGCAAGACCTTCTAAGCCTCCTGTCCCCTTCTTCCTGGAAGTGCATAGTAAGTTCACGCACTGCATTCGCCTTCATCCGCACCATGCATGCTATGGCCACCTACCAGCTGTACCAAGTGCAGGCACTGGCCCAGCTGCACGAGGATGGTTCCGACCCAGGATTGAGCATGAGCTCCACACCGTAACTGACTATGCTCTGCATACCACCAAGTCAGCTGCGTGTGACCTGGAAGGACGAACGCCACCTCTGGCTAAACCTGGCTGATATGCGTGATGTTGACAAAGTTCGCTTTCTTAACACACCCATATCCCAGTCTGGCCAAACACTTCGGCAACACTGTGAATTCGCCCAAGAATTCATGCCGGTGAATGAGCAGTCAGAGGCAATGGGTGAGGTCATCTGTCGGCGGGATCGTAAGACCGCTCCCCCGCCGAACCATCCACACACACTGCTTTTGCTCCGCCACTCCCACCTGTGCCCCAGGGCACTGCTAAATTCTGTAAATGGACTGCGAATCGTCACTGAGATGGGCCATCTAAAGGAGGGCAGGGCTCTTCATCCAACGACATTTAAAAAAAAAAAAAATGGCATCAAATCCTTAGAGAAAGAGATTTTTCCTCTTCCCCGTATGTGACAGCCCAAACACTGCCAGTCTGGGACGCTATGCCTTCCAGCTCGCAGGATCGGTGCACCTCGCCAGTGGCTTACGTAGTCCGGGAGAACGGTCTCCTTTCTTTTACGCTCTCAGCCCCTCCTCCAGAGTCTGGGTGCGAGATGAGAGTGAGGGTGCTTTCACACTAGCACTTTTGGTCCGCACCCGGGTTCGTTTGACATCATAGTATGGTACGTTTAGCCAGTGTGAACATGTCTTCTGAACTCGGGTGCGCACACGTAAACCGTACCCGAGTCCACCTGAAAGAGTATGAATGCAATCGTACCAAATAGCGGAAGTGAACCGTCAACTGTACAACAAACTTAAGTTTTCATAACGTGTGTGTGTCCCTGTATGTCACCTACCTTGATGACAAGCAGGTCTGACCCAGTACAAGCAGTGATAATGTCTGCTCGTCTTCTTCAAATGCAGCTTCTGCAGACATAGCGTGATGTTTTGAACGTTTATATTATTTTTGCAGCAGATAGACGCGAGTCGCTTTCTGTATGTCCAAAACCAAAAGGTTCAGTAAAAGCGAAACAACCGCGGAGTGCGGACGTCTTTCCATTTTGGCGATTTGCTTTCGTGTCCGTCACCTGGCAACAGCCGTACACAAAACAGCGGCTTGATGACGCAAGCATACTGGGGTTCAGGAGGAAAAAAGACAGTGTAAACACAAACCAACTGAGAAGGTGGCAAGGGGGGACAATCAAACTTGGGTACGGTCCAGGCAATTGAACCAAGTGTGAAAGCAGCCTGAATTTCTCGCCTCCTGCTCTCCCATGGGACCCCAGCACTCTCCAGTTGAGCCCGCCCACTCAGCGCTGCCCCACCGCTGGTATGTCAACGATCGTGCAAATTAAGCAACTTGCGAGGGCTCTGCGTACCTGGTTAGCGCGGGGCAGCCCATCGCAATAGCTCATTGCAATAGCTGTAAACCCGACAGAGTTCCTCCGAGACCCCCAGCATCTGACAATTTGTTTGTTTGAAACAATCAAACAAAAAGCAAAAATGAGTGAAATCACATTATTGTGTATATCTAAAAAAAAAAAAAAAACTTGTGGAAATTTGTCATGTAGAAAGTATTAATTAGTTAAAGTTAATGCAATAGTTCACCCAAAAAAAATTTAATTACCCCACAATTCACTCACCGCGAATGCCATTATTGTAAATGACTTTCTTCTGTCAGACAAACACATTTGGTGTAGTTTTAAATTGTATTCTGTCAATATATCCATCATTCCTGTATAATGGCGTTGGATAGGGGCCATCTTTTTTTAAAAGCACATAAATCTGTCATGACACTGTCATGCAATCTGTAATGAAAGTGGAACAATGTGTTTTTGTAACAAAAATATTCAAAAATTTTAAATCATACACTCAAATCACTGACTTCCGGCAGCTGCCAAATAGCAAACCCTTGACTAAAAAGAATGACGTAAGACACATTCGTAGCAGAAGTTCCGGGAATGGATGCATGTCATGGGAACCAGTAACCAGACAATTTTTTTATCACAGAAGTAGGTCCTCTGACATTTTAACTTTTCACTTTCAATTAGTTAGCAGTTATTAGTTATTCTTGTTTTTCAACTCTTACCAGATCTTCCACTATGAATGAATCTTACATCAAATTGAGATTCTTACATCATGTGGAGAATTTGCATTCAACAGCTGCAAGCATAGATATTTACTGTACATGTTGCCTATGTTATTGTTGTTTATTGGTAGGACTGTGTCAACAGAGCTGCCATATTGGTACAGGGTAGCAATCCTTTGAAATTAATGTAAGAGCAAGGTGCAGTGGAAAATAATCAAGCAAAATAATCTGCCAATTGGTTACGCAAAATACAATTTTTTCACTTTGAAAAATAAGATTACTTTGTTTACTTCATTGGCAGATAATTTAGCTGGTTTTGAGGAAAAACTCAGTTAATTTTTACATATTATTTCTGAAAGTTATAATTTTTTAAAAAAATTATATTTTTTACTTGTCTAGAAAATGCTTGATTCATTCATTCATTCATTTTCTTTTCTTTTCGGCTTAGTCCCTTTATTAATCTGGGGCCACCACAGCGGAATGAACTGCCAACATATCCAGCATATGTTTTACGCAGCGGATGCCCTTCCAGCTGCATCCAATCTCTGGGAAACATCCATACACACTCATTCACACTCATACACTACAGACAATTTAGCCTACCCAATTCACCTGTACCACATGTCTTTGGACTTGTGGGGGAAACCAGAGCACCCAGAGGAAACCCACATGACCACGGGGAGAACATGCAAACTCCACACAGAAATGCCAGCTGACCCAGCCGAGGCTTGAACCAGCGACCTTCTTGCTGTGAGGCGAACTTGCTACTCACTACGCCACCTTGGCGCCCAGAAAATGGTCGATGATTTTCTTAATTTAAAGAAGAAAAGAAAAGTAGAGAAAAAGACAGTAAGAAGTGAAAGTACAACATCAGAACTTTACAAGTCATGCTGACATATACATATCTTAAATAATAGTTAGGTTACTCAATTTAAAGGCCTAAACACAATCTGTTTCTCCCAATATTGCAAGTACATAATTCATTCATTAGTGAATTAGGATTAATTTAAGAATGTTTAGATGATTGAAGGAGAAACCAGACAAAAACTGTACACTACCTGCGACTCTTTTGTGTTCTGACAAGATATTCTTGGTTGTAAACTATATCAACAAAGGAGGAAAACGTGAATAACTCCCAAATACTTCAAATATAGTGCATATTAGTAAATGCAAGGCTATTTATGAAATTCAGGCATGGCACTGTATGACAACATTTCAGATGTTCTATTACTTACTACAGCTAATCAATCTGTTAGATTCTGGAATGCATTACAGTTCTAAATAAAATTACAAATGATAAAATAAATTATCTTAAATAAACAAATGCATTTATAGATATGGTATAAAAGTATATAAATTTACTCACCTGTGAAATGGAGGCCACTTGAATGGTGTGTCAGCACAATTAAGTGCACACAGCATGCTATATTATATGGAAATAATTCCAGAAGGCAACTGGCTGTGTAAAGCCACTTAAAACATAACAAAAATACGATGTATATGCCGAGCTCAGCAGCTAATCAGCCGGAATCAGCTGAGGTGACGAGACAGCGACCAGCGAGACCTAGCTGTCCCTCAAGTGGCCACGCCCTTAATTATGTAGACGTAATATAACTTATTTAAAATGAAATGGATGAGTTATAAAACAATTCACCCCCTCACAGTTGTCATGAAGTGTAATATTAGCTATATGCCACAAAACCATCTTTTGTACCAGGCTGTAAACAAGTTTTTTTCAGCTGTAAAAATTGGCCAATTTAGCATTGCAGTCAATGAACATCTAAAGTTCCTGGAGCCAGCCCCGAAAGGCGAGTCGATGAATTGCAGTTTTAGTTACTTCTGTATTGGGTTCACGAGGGAGATCTGGAGGTTGCCAGACAATTACCTGAAAAATGAGAAATACACTTGTAAAGTATTTCTAAAGTTTCTCTGTAAAGTAGCCTATTATCTTTGTTAGCATGAGTTAAAAACTATAATTCTGTCATCACTTACTCAGCCTTCAGTTGTTGAGATGTCATAGATATGGCAATAACGAAAGAAATAATTCTGGTAACATTCAGAGCACTTACCATGCAGTGTCATTCACTCAGTGACTGTGATGTTTTTCTTCTTTTCAGGAAAAGCGGTAATTCGTCCTCAAGCCTGGGTGACATGGTTTCAGGAGGTTGGAGATCCACACCGCCATCTGCAGGTGAGAGTGAGTATGACAGGGCCTCTGCAGAAGATGTGTGTGGCTGAAAATGCTACCTCAAATAAGCAAAATATCAGTAGGGCTGAATTGAAGATCAGTGAGTTTGTTCTTCCCTTGCTTTTCTTTCTCATTCCTTCCTCCTCTTTATTAGTGTAATGCATGCTCTGTCACAGGAAAATACAGTAGGATATGCTTGTTAAAGATCAGACTACAGTCACAATATGAGGAATTCTTCTTCTGCAATCCTCTGAATGCTGATTCTGATGTGTTCTCTTATTTTCTAAAGCCAAACAGAAGCTAAAGCAGGTAGGTGTGACAATATGACTCCTGTGTTCGATGTATTAAAATCTTTGCAGTTGGTCAGACAGGATTTACTTTTTTTTAAATGTTAATAAGCAAATGATTTTGAAAATATACTCCTTTTGGCATATCTCTCCTATATATACATTAACTGGCCACTTTATTAGATACACCTAACTATTACCGTGTTGGGCCCACTTTTGCATTCAGAATTGCCATAATCCTTCGTGGCATAAATTCAACAAGGAACTGGAAATATTCTTCAGAGATTTTGGTCCATATTGACATGATAGCATCACGCTGCTGCACATCCATGATGCGAACCTCCTGTTCCACCACATCCCAAAGGTGCTTTATTAGATTTAGGTCTGGTGACTGTGGAGGCCATTTGAGTACAATGATCTCATTGTCATGTTCAAGAAACCAGCCTGAGTTGATTCGCTCTTTATGACATGGGACATTATCCTGCTGGATGTAGCCATCAGAAGATGTTACACTGTGGATATAAATGGATAGATATGGTCAGCAACAATATTTGATGACAATTGACATGATACTCAGTTGGTACTAATGGGCCCCAAGTGTGCCAAGAAAATATCCCACACATCATTACACCACCACCACCAGCCTTAACCGTGGATAATAGACAGGATGGATCAATGCTTTTTATGTTGTTGATGCAAAATTCTGAACCTACCATCTGAATGTCACAGCAGAAATCGAGACTCATCAAACCAGGCAACATTTTTCCAATCTTCTATTGTACAATTTTGGTGAGCCTGTGCGAATTATAGCCTCGGTTTCCTGTTCTTAGATGACAGGAGTGGCACCTGGTGTGGTCTTCTGCTGCTGTAGCCCATCTGTCTCAAGGTTCGACGTGTTGAGCATTCAAAGATGCTCTTCTGCATACCTCTGTTGTAGGGCTGTGCAATTATTCGCAATTGCAAAAAAATCGCGATTTAAGCAAATGCAATTTCTAAATCGCAAAGGCTGCAATTTTATCTATTAATTTATTTAGACTTTTATTCAGAATACGTTCTTGTGCGCATGATTTTAATATGTACAACCAATCAGAGCGACAAAGTTGAGCGGGAGAACCGAATAGGTGGTTTTACTACTACTGTGTACAGTATGTGTTTAACTAGAGCTGAGGTTAGTTCATCTTCATTTTCTTTATGTTATCTGTTTTAAAGACAATTTTACTACAGTTTTGTTTATTAAACTTAATACTATGTTATTTCATTGTTAAATGTTTTGGTCTGCACTTCTTGTGCACTGAATACATTTAGATTGTGTGTATGTAGCTTAATTGAAAAAGCAAAAATAGCTGCCAAAATCACAAATAAAATCGCAATACTCGTTCCAAAAATCGCAATATGATTATTTTGTCCATATTGCACAGCCCTACTCTGTTGTAACAAGTGGTTAGTTGCCTTTCAATCAGCTCAAACCAGTCTGGCCATTCTCCACTCACCTCTGGCATCAACAAGGCATTTGTGCTCACAGAACTGCCACTCACTGGGTATTGTCTCTTTTTCCCACCATTCTCTTTAAACCCTAGGGGGAAGCATGAAAATCCCAGTAGATCAGCAGTTTCTGAAATTCTCAGACCAGCCTATCTGTCAACAACAACCATGCCATGTTCAAAGTGACTTAAATCACTTTGAACCCATTCTGATGCTTGGTTTGAACTGCAGCAGATCATCTTGACCATGTGTGCATGCCAAAATGCATTGAGTTGCTGCCATGTAATTGGCTGATTAGAAATTGACATTAACGAGCAGGTTTACCTAATAAAGTGGCCTGTGTGTGTGTGTGTGTGTGTGTGTGTGTGTGTGTGTGTGTGTGTGT
>CAIGQQ010029114.1:18412-43080 GCA_903798035.1 Danio albolineatus | reverse complement strand
GTGTGTGTGTGTGTGTGTGTGTGTGTGTGTGTGTGTGTGTGTGTGTGCGCGTGTGTGTATATATTCATGCATGTGTGTGTATATGTTTATATATATTGGGGTTGATGAGACTTTATTAAATGAATTTAATTTGTTGATTTGGTGCTAATTAATCATTTTTATGAATATTTTTATGCATAACAGTAATGTATATATTTACAACTTTCGATTATAACGTTTAATTACTTAATGCATCATTGCCGAATAAAAGTGGTAATATCAGTGAAAAAACGTACATCAAACTTTTGAAAGGATGGTCAAATCGAATCGAAGTAAGTGTATGTTACCTCTTATAGAATATTATGCATAAAATATCTTCAATACCAAAATAATAGATTTATTTTATTTTTTTCAGTTCTGATTGAGCATTTTCAATAAACTAAAAAGCTTATGCAGATTGACGGTTCATTTACAAATGTTTATTTTTAATTTGGGTGCTTTCAAAGAAATCTTTTGAGGTTTTAAAAACAATACCGTTATTGTCTTCACAAATTGTATCGGATGGTTTTGTAAATGCACCATGATGTATTTTTTTCTCTTAAACAAATCAAGATCAAAATTCCGAATTCAGAGATATAAACTTAAAATTACAAGAAAAGAAGTGACGTTTTGAAAGGATGTTTTGAGTCATCTCTTTGACAGCCTTGTATTCTGTAAACTGTAGGAAAGTATCTGACATTGTCTCAGAAAATGCCATTCTTAACAACAACAGCAGAATGTACTGTACTAACCTGTCTGTGCTTTAAATCCAGTCAGTTCTACATGACGCTGTCATTTTTTTGTCTTTCTCAAATAGACTGAACACATTCCTCCATATGATGTGGTGCCATCCATGAGGCCTGTGGTTCTGGTAGGACCATCACTGAAGGGATATGAGGTGAGCAATAGAAATCATACATACTGTATACTGTACAGTACAAACCTCTGAAATGATCTTTGAACTATGTTTTCTCATGTTGTGTTTGTTGACAGGTGACAGATATGATGCAGAAAGCTCTGTTTGACTTTCTCAAACATCGCTTTGATGGACGGTGAGTTTTAAAAGACACATTTCTTGTAAGATATGATGAATGTTCTGTTGTTGTTTACTCTAAGTTATGTATTTACTATGAAAAGTAATTGTGGAGGGGTCTGCCATCCTCAAAGTTTTTAAAAATCAAAAGTATTGCATAAAACTCCCATGATTATACTGTATTCAATGTTATATATGTGGGGTAAATTGTTTAAAATAAGGTGAAGGTGAGATTTTTATTGACCATTAATAGACATGCTCCACCCTTTGTTTTAGCCAAGCCATCTATGTTTAGATGTCTATTAGATGTCTATTAAAGACAAAATTACTTGGAGGATAAACTATAGATTGTTTGTTTGTTTTTGGTTGGTCTCTGTGCAAAACTGCATGTTCTTTAGACTTTTTGTGTCACAGTTCACTCTGATTTACAAAATTAAAGACATTTCTGACATATAAATATCTAGAGAAAAGACGCAAAATGTTTCCTTCTCTGAGGTATTTCTTCTGCGGTATGCATTTTAATAGAGTTAACTTGTTAAAGGGCCATGAAACACATATACAACCCGTGCCATGCAGATGTGGTCTCACCCAGTCATTGGGTGATAGCTTGGCAGGTTTTAAACCCGGAAGATGAAATTAGCTGACAAAAGTTTCAAAATTTTCCAGTTTTCCCCATAATTAAAGCTAACAGCTGCTAACATTGTCTTAACGGATGCTCAACACACACAAATCTGTTACATTTTTTTAAAAAGTACTCCGGGATGTCCTAAATTTTTGCCTAAAAAAGGTAACCATGCCTTACTTTGCCTCCTTAACCAATCACCTACTCCCTAAAACTTATTTATGGCAGACCAGCCCTCTAGCACTGTTCTCATTCATCTCGTTCTCTCAAACCCACCCTCCGTCCATTTCCTTGATTCTCATTAACAATCCTCCTTCAATGTCATTATATAGGTGAGTAAGAATAAGACAAAGTATTTTCAAACGGCCCTCCACAAGGCTAAATAATGACCACATTTTAATTTTTGAGTGAACTCTCTCCACTTAAGTGTACTAATGTATTGTTATGCTGACAGGATTTCTATAACCCGGGTAACTGCTGACCTTTCATTGGCCAAGAGATCAGTTCTCAACAAGAGGCCAATCATGGAGAGGTCAAACACACGCACCAGTTTGGGTGAGGACATTATATAATAAAGCTATAGTGCTATACTGAAAAAAGCTCAAAATCCCCATTTGCTAATCTTGCACCCTTATACAATTTTAATATTTTATTGCTAACGTAAATTTTTATCAAGCTGGTTACCAGATTTTGTCAAAATTGTGAGAAGGCATCTATCAGAAAAATAAAAACCAGAACAATCTGACAAAACATGTATTAAACATTTAATTTTTGTAATTTCTCCGGTTTTATCTTTTGTGTCTGTTTGTGCCCTCAGCGGAGGTACAGAGTGAGATTGAGAGAATATTTGAGTTGGCCAAAACCCTACAGCTGGTGATTCTGGATGCAGACACCATTAACCATCCAGCACAGCTAGCTAAAACCTCACTAGCACCTATTATTGTATACGTAAAAGTCACATCTCCAAAGGTGAGACCAGAAATATGCTGCTAGTATTTTTGTTTTTGTTTGTTAATATCTCAATCAAGAAAAAAGTATTTAATTGCCAAAGCTTACCTGCTTCCTATGATACTCATTCTCCTTTGGCAGGTCCTACAGCGGTTGATAAAATCCAGGGGTAAATCACAGAGCAAACACCTCAATGTTCAGATGATGGCAGCAGATAAACTCACTCAGTGTCCCCCTGTAAGTACTTTTACAGAGTTATTCAGAACACACTAGATTCAACATTAGTATTAGTATGACAAAGTTGTCAGGATCCATTTAAAAAAATAGAATTAGATAGCTTTACCATTGCACAGTCTCTCTTTAAAAAGGCCTATTTCAGCTAAGTTAAAGTTTTTTAGGGCTGGCAAAGTATTACATATTTCAGGACATGCCTTGGTACTTGTAATTTCAAAAACTAATATAACATATACTAATCCAAACTACTTTCTTAGGTACACCTTTCTAGTTCTGGGTTTGACTTACTCTTTGACTTCAAAACTTCCTTCATTTAAGCATTATATTGAAGAAGGTTAAATTTCTCAGAGAAATTTATCCATAATGACATTATTGTGTCACACCGTTCCATGATGAGAATTTTCAATTCCTATGTTTGACTGAGATCTGTTGATTGTGAAGGATATTTGTGAACTCACTGTCAAGCAGAGGGGTGTGGACTTGAGTCAATGACCTGCAACTTGACTCAGACTTGACCCCCAAATTTGACTAAAGAAGACATGGGATTTGACCTGGTCTTGTCTGTCTCGACTTGGTACTTGAATGCTAAGACTTGGGACTTCCCTCTGCTTGAAATAAGCAGTGACTTGACTTGTTTGACACTTGAAGGTAGGAGCGCCATTAAAGGGAGACAGTTCTCGCTGCAGCCCGCAGCTTGATGACATACTGGACCACGTTCACTACGTAATGGACGATCGCCTACACCTCCTCTACCCTAAACCCAACCGTCACAGTAGTATATGCATTACCTTAGTGGGTATTACAATTTCTACTATGTATTGGACATGGTCCAGATGTCATTGTGATTATAGACTGCAGCGAGGACATCTTGGTTAAGGGAGGGAAAGTTAGAACAACAAGATTTCTAAGGGCCCACGCACAACCTCCTCCTAAAAGTTGACCTTCAGCAAATCTTTTTGACCACCTGTACATGCTCTGATTTAATTATTTAATTGGCTGATTAGATATTTGGGTTAATGAACAGTTGAACAGGTGTACCCAGTAAAGTGGCTGGTGAGTGTGTATCGTCATTTAGCTATTCTTCCTCTATATAAACAGACCGAACTTTGAACATTACCATTATGCAGTTCACACAGCACATTTTTAAACCTCCTGTTGCCCATCAGTGTGCAATGGGAACACAGCAGCGCTACCCCAGGTAGTCATGCAGTGTGAAAACAACTGCAATCTGAAAACAGAAAAACATGCAGTGTGAACTCTGTGTTAGTCAAGTAAACATTACAGGAATAGAAACTACATTTTGCAAGGTAATCTTATTTAGGGCACATCTGTCTGAATACATAACTTTTTATTCTGCATAAATATGAGTCTCACATTGTAAGTCAACTGTTGTAATTGTAATTGCTTGTTCTCCATTCTCACTTGATTGACTGCTGTTCAAATGTTTGCTTAGTTCTAAACTGAACCTGTTTGCACTGGCCTTGCTACAATTCTAGTGATGTAGACGCTTGCTTTTCCAAATCACATTCTGACAAAAGTCATGTTGCATGTTGTTCCATAGAGCCATTATCCTACCTGTCGCTCAACATCATCTCCCATCACCTGACCATCATCACAAGATATTTTATATAATATCTTCTAATTCCATCCCCCGCATGTCATCTTCTCCTCCACCCTGTCTCCCCATCAGGAGATGTTTGATGTCATTTTGGATGAGAACCAGTTGGAGGATGCCTGTGAGCACCTGGCTGAATATCTGGAGGTTTACTGGCGTGCCACTCATCTGCCAGGCACCACCCCTCTTAACCCACTGTTAGAGCAAAATTTGATTACCCCACCCTCTGCAATCTCCAGTCTACAGGTAAGGTGGAAAGATTTTGTTTGTGTTTTTTAGATTAAGATTGAGACAAGGACTATATGTTTGTTCTTTGGCTCTCAAGAGATCCAGTTAACACCCAGCGGACACAGATTGACGTTGTACCCCAACATGATGGACGTTGCATTTTGTTTGGAATGCATTTTGTTGGTCGACCGGGTTGACGTCAGAACCCAATGTCAGGCCGACATCAATGTTCAACATCAGACAGACATTGCATTTTGGTTACTTTCCAACGCAACCTAAAAACAACGTAAAATCGATGTCTAATGATGTTACAGCTTGATGTTGTCCCATTTTGGTTGCCATACCTGACCAATAAATGCCAGTATTTGACACAACAATGGTTTAAGATGTTGGCTCAATGTTAAATTTTAGTCACTTTTCAACACAACCTAAAATCAACAAAATATCAATGTCATTTCACGTTGTTATTGGACGTCAAAATAACATTGTCCTTAGATGCTGGTGACCTAAATCTAACCTATTATTAACGTCTTATGATGTTGTGTCTGCTGGGCAATGAAGCGATTTGTGAAACAAGTGTAATGATTAGACATGGGAATCTAAAACTCTGAAATCAGATGTTTAAAGTTAGGAAGTGGATACTGCTTGGTTTCTAAAATTAAAATTCCACTTATCAATTCCTGTGTACACATTTGTTTACATGTCTGTGTGGGCCTTACCTGTAAATCTAAACATTTTTATCTATAATAAAACTTGCTTGAATTACATTTGTTGCTCTTAGTGAAACATAGTTAAAATTGTTATTTTATTATTCCACACATGATCGCAGTACTTTTTCTTTATTTCTTTATTTAGTTGCAGACAGCAACTGTTGTGTATTAAACGTTAATAAAAAAAAATCTAGACTTTTGAATAAGTCCTCAGTTTTTACGCAGTCTTGTTTTAACTTTTTTGTTAATATTTAAATCCAGCTAATGGAAACTTTGGAAGCTAGCAAGCAATAAGAATTGCAAAGAAAATCTAAATCAAAATCCAACCCTATCAATTACAGTACATCTCATCTAAGGAAACTTACTGGTAAATTAAATTCAAATTTCCACTAAAATCCACTAAAAGACATCACCATTCTTAATTTAAAAATGCAGATTACTACATTCTTTAAAAGGAACAAGGTTTGCAGTCTCATATGGACTGACCTAGTTAGACAAGAAGCAACCAGATGTAGTACAGTATGTGTCTTCATCAATCAGCTCGGAAAGTAGTCCAGAGACTGTGCTAGACATTATCCTCCAGAATATGGATAGCATTGCAGCTTTGAGAAATAATCTGATATGGGAGATGTCTGCATTCACCTAATTCAAAATCTGCTCAAGTGTATTTCAATTATACAGCTGTCCGTAAACAGTAGGTAGCTGCAGGTTCAAAGAAAAATGTTTCAGGTCAAAACAGACTTTTTGTTTAAGAAGTATGGGAATTTATGGATTCATTTTCACAGTTTTATAGCAGAAGGGTAATATTGAACTTTTTTAAAACGTGCAAATATTCATATTTTGGTGGCTTTTTGAGCTCTCTGCACAGTATATTAAAAATGTGTAATATCACAGTCCTTATTTAATTATTGCATGGAAACAGTAATTAGTAAAACCTACTTTAAATGTAACAAATGCAACAAAACCAAAGAAATTTAATTCCCAAAAGGAGAGTGGCCATAAAGTAAACATTGTCTGTTCTGTCCTTCCTTGTGCTCCATATTGTCTGGCATGTTGTAAGACATGTTGTAAGTCTCAATCTGTCTGTTCTGTGTTTCATTCATGCTTGACATCTTTGCAGTTCTCTGAAACACAGGAATTAATTGAATGAGCACTTACAAACCTGCGGTGAGTAGGTTGGGATGGTTAATCTGCCTTTTACATTCAGACTGTAAATCAAGACCCCATCCTAATACTTCTTTACATCCTCCAATTCCTTTAACCCCTCCAAATGGAAATAACATCTGGTATCTCTATTGGAAAAGCACTTAAAATCATATATGAAAATATATGATTTTGTTATGCTGTTGTTGGTGAGTCCAATCATAGTTTTTAATGTTTCAATGCCATCTGCAAACCTGAAATTATACTAGCCATAACATTAATTAGACTGTTCAATTGAGGGTTCAGGCTGCAGGTCTTATAGGGATAGTTCACCCAAAAATTTCCTCATCCTGTTACAGTTTTTTAAAGAATTTCTTTCTTCTGTTGAACACAGAACAAGATATTCTGAAGAATTTTGAAAACCAGCAGCCATTGACATCCATAGTAGGAACAAAGAACACTGTGAAAGTCAATGGCTGCTGCTTTTCAACATACCTTCCTTTGTGTTAAACAAGTGGAGAATGAGTAAATTATGACAGAATTTTTATTTTTAGATGAACTATGCTTTTCAGGTGTAGCCATCATTTGTAAAGAGGTAGGTCAATTATATATAATGTGTGTGCAACAGATAAAAATTTTGTTTATAGTGTTTCTAAACCTCTTCAAGATGTAAGCAGTGTTTCTAAAACTATAGGTGAGAGGAGCATTTGTCAAGATGAAGGCAGGATGTCTTGGGCTGAAGTAGTATCTGTAAAGGAGTAGACAGTGTTTCTAAAGGTGTAGTCAGATTTCCAATTATATACAGTAAGCAATGTTTGAGAGGTTGCTGTAGGCTGTATGCCTCAAAGTGTTTGCAATGGTTCTGGGGTTAAGCAGCTTATCTATAGGTGGCGTTCACATATCGCAAGTTCAATATTGTCAAGGGAGGCTTGCATGTGCATATTGGGAGTGACGCACAAGTGGTGTGAAGAACTCACGTGTTCCAGACACACCTACTTGAAAACACCTTAACCTTTCAAAATGCTGCAAGCGCACTGTGAGTCACATGACCAGAACTGACCAATCAGCTTCATACTTTGTATAGAATGTACACATAGACAATTACTTCAGACAAACAATGAGCACCCAAACACTGCAGTGCTTTTGATTTTCTCCATAAATAAAAGTTGTCTTAGAGCTGCAGCAGTGTTTTGTTAGTTTGTCATCATCTGAGAAAACGGTTGATGGCCTAGCAACAAGTGAAAACGAAAAGAATATGACTGCAAAGTGCGTTCAAAATGGTGAAGAAAGTGCTGTGCTCCTGCTTTCCATGCACTTTCAGACACGATATGTGAATGGCCCTTTAGGCAGCTTTTATTTAAGCTGAGAAATTGTAAAGATATTAAGGTGTTGAAAGTCAGTGTGGTGTAGCCACTGTTTCTGAAAGTGTATCTTAAGTTGTAGGAAACATTCATAAAGGAGTTGACATTATTTGTAAAGGTGTAGACAGTTGTATTCAGCATTTGTGAGTGTGTAAACAGCAAATTTATTGTGTAGTCAGCTTTTTCAAATTTACAGGCAGTGTTTGTGAGAATGTTGGCAGCAATTCTGAAGGTAGGCAGCTTTACTTTTGCAAAAGTGTGTGCAGTGTGTTTAGAGGCGTCAACAATGTTTCTAAAGGTGTAGTTAGCATTAAGGAACTTTTCTTAAAGTGTAGACCGCTATGTAAAGATGTATGCAATGTTTCTTGAGTTGTATGCCACTTTTCCAGAGTTGTTTGTAAAGGTGTGAACAGTGTTCATAAATCTGTGGCCATTGCATCTTAAAGTGCAAGCAATGTTTCTTAAGGTGTAGACAGTCTATGTAAAGGTCTAGGCAGTATTTTTAAAGTTTTCAGTTGCATTTCTAAAGCTGTACACAGCTTTTGTAAATGTGTAGCATTTAGCATGTAGATGTTGGTTTAGGCAGCTTTTCCAAAGGTATAGGCAGTGTTTGAGTGGATGTAGAATACTTGTCTCAAGGTGTTATGCAATGGTTCTAAAGGCATTGTAAAGATCTAGGCCGTTCTTCTTAAGGGGTAAATAGGCAGTCTTTGTAAAGTTGTAACCCTGCAGGGCCACTGTCCTTTTTTGCTCCAACCCCAATTAGACAGACCTAAAACAAGCAATTACAGGTCATGATAGAACACGTGTCAAACTCCTAGAGGGCTACAGCTTTGCACAGTTTAGCTTTAACCCTAATAAAAGCACACCTGATCAAACTAAGTCAGTCCTTCAGATAAATTCTGTGGTCACACTAAAATTCTGGCTTATGGTGCTGGGTAGGATTAAACAAGTTTATTAGACATTAAAGTTATTAAAGACATTGGTCCATATTTTACATTTTTGTGTAGAGAGGTCATGTTTTGATCTTCGATTAGTCTCACATCGTCATGTGATGTGATTTTGCAGGTCAGAGTTCACCAAGCTTTAACTTTGCAATGCAGCAAAACTTGTCGCATGAGCTTGTGTTTCCAGTCTGTCGCATTCGCATGCTTATGAATTGAAGTCTGTGGGGCGACAAGTCCGGTGTGACCGAGGCTTTATTTGGAACTGAACTCCGCAGGGCTGCAGCCCTCCAGGAATTGAGTTTAACTCTCCTGTACAAGAAGCTTCCAGATACATGTGCTTAGGCAATTTGGAGATAAACTCTGCAGGACATTGGCCGGCACAAACTCAATTCCTGGAGGGCTGCAGCACTGCAGAGTTTTACTCCAACTCTAATCAAACACAGCCGATTTAGTAGTGTCCAGTAGTCTTAGGCCCCGTTTACACTAATGCATTTTCGTTTTAAAACACATAAGTTTTGCTACGTTACGCTATCTGTCCACACTACACCGGAGTTTTCGAGCCCCGAAAACGGAGTGTTTTGGAAACATTGGATAGGCCGTTTTCATTCTAAAACACTGCTGCTCCGTCTCAGTGTGGATGGGGGGAAACGGAGACATCTGAAAACGGAGGCGTGGCTGCTGAGATTCGTTACTGAGATTCGCTTTTGGGTCATTGCGTAACCTTCCCTTATTCGTCAAGCCCCTATCACATGACTATAACGCCACCGGAAGATGGCAGACCAGCCTTCACTGTAAACAACATGGACAGAAATGAGAGCGTTGTTTGCACTATTGTCCGTTTTAGGCACCATTGTGCAGTTAAACTCTGCCTTTTTTACTGCAACAGCTGCATATATTTGCAAGAGGCAAGTGTAGGGATGAAAATTATTATATGCATTTGTTTATATGGCAGAACATGTGTTTTTCCCCAAAGAGGGCTGTGAGAGATGAAATCAGGAACTGCTTTGAGGACTGTGGGGGTTTGATGATGTAGTCACATGTTGATTGGTCAGTTTGAATGTCTCAGATTTTAGGCTTTGGTCATATGGTCAAGAAAGTTACAAATAGGTGGTAAACAAAGCTCTGGTCTCTTTCTTCTCCTGCTCTGGCCCTTGGCATCTCCTGCTCTTTCTCTCTCTATCTCTCTCCCTCCCCCCCTCTCTCCCTCTCTCTCTCTCTCAGGTAATTTTAATTTACATTTAAGCTGGGTACAATTATTATCATATGTTTTTATCATTTCATGTTTTATTGTTTCATACAGTTATTTGTAACTAATTCAGTTGTAACCATAGAGAATTATTGACATTAAATATCTCATTTTCAAGTATTTGTCAATTACTTTTGATTTAACATCAACATTTAACGGTTCCATATTGCAATACAATATAATCACATAATAGCAACGCTCTCCCACATTAAAAGCTATTAATACTGCCCTTATTTCCGCTTTTGGTATAAGATTGCAGAAGGATGGTTTTGACTAGAATGTACAGTTTTTTACCATCATACTGATAACTTTTAGTCATTCGGCAGAACTACAGTTCAGAACCGCTGTAGTTATAAAAACCGGCCCTTACACAAGCTACTGTTCGAGCACTCACTAATCGCTCGTGTTTCAAGCAGCGTAAGCCCTATTTAGAATACCAAGCGAGACACATGCTTCCTGCTTATACTTGAACGCGCATGCCCAGAGTGCGCGAATGGTCACGTGATATACGTTTCTGGTGGAGTAGTGTGTACAGAGATCTGTTTAGAAACGCTGGGTGAAACACTAGTGTCGACACGGATCATTTTCATGCAATAACGCCGTTTTAAAACTAAAACGCACTAGTGTAAACGGGGCCTTAAACACCGTTATAAGTTGGATCAGCTGTGTTTAATTAGGGTTGGAGCAAAACCAGAGCTGCAGCCCTCCTGCAAGTTGAGTTTGAGACCTATGCTGTAGACAGTTTTTGTCAAAGTGGAGGCAGTGTTTGTAAAGGTTCACCAAACTTGTTCTTGTAGTGCCAGTGTCATGCAGAGTTTAGGTCCAACCTTAATCAAACACACCTAAACAACCTAATCCAAGTTTTACTATGTATACTTGAAACTTCTAGGCAGGTATGTTGAGGCAAGTTAAGGCTAAATTCTCCAGGGACACCAGTCCTCCAGGCCCAAGATTTTTGACCCCTGGTGTAGACAATGTTTATAGATTTGTAGGCAACTTTTCCAAATTTGGGCATTGTAAAGATGTGGATAGTGTTCATAAATGTTTGAGCATTGCATCTTAAGTGTAGGCAATGTTCATTAAAATGCTTACAGTTTTTCAAGGTCTAGGCAGTGCTTCTTAAGGTGTAGCCAGGGGTACCCAAACTTTGTCATGGAGGGCCACTGTCCTGTTTAGCTTCAACACCAATTAGACACAGCTAAACTAGCTCTTACTAGTTATATTAGAACATATGTCAAACTCCTGGAAGGCTACAGCTCTGCACAGTTCAGATTTAGCCCTAAATAAACAAACCTGATCAAATGATTTGAGTCCTTCAGGTTTATTTGGAATATTGGTTTATTTATAAATGTGTTTGAAGCTAGTAGCATGTAGATGTTGTAGCCAGCTTTTCCAAAGGTATAGGCAGTGTTTGAGAGGCTACATGTTTCAATGTGTAGGGAACAATTTTGAAGGTAGGCAGCTTTTCCCTAGCGGCAGACAATATTATATAGGTGTAGGTAGTGTTTGTAAATTTAAATTTAGTACTTAAGGTATAAGCTTGAGGTAAAAGCCTATCTTAAGGTATAGGCAATGTTCCTAAAGGTGTTGATGGTCTGTAAAGTAGGGAATGTTTGTAAAGTAAATGTGCCAAAGTGTTGGCATTGTTTAAATGTGTTTTTTTTAAAGGTGTAGGCTGTATCTTTACCTGTAGTTATAGGGTGTATATGGCACATCTCAAGGTGTAGGCATTTCTTTTTAAAGCTGTGAAAAACTTCTATAAAATCTTAGACAGCATTTATAAATGTGCAGGTAGTGCTTCTTAAGATTCTATGCATTGAGATCAGAACTGAACTGGATTTAATTCAAGGCAGTAGCCACATGCTTTTTGGCACTTTTTAGCTGTCCATTTCACTCCTTTTATATGTTTTCTGTCAAATGGTGCAAATGTACATATGGCAGTGCAAACGTTCCATTTGACAAGACCAATTTTTATGTTGTATTATGCACTACCCCTCTACACTTTTCACCTGATTTGCTGTTATGAGGGCAAGATGCACACACAGTCATCTAAGACTGCTCTGTTTTTGCACCTTGCCAATTGATATTATCTCTATAGAACCTCCATAAGGAGGTTCTGCCTCCATGATGAGTTCACAAAGCAGATACAGCTGCCTGCTTTCCTGTGTTATAAAGAAATGTTCAATTTATGACCTTGGAAAAAAATGCTGTATCTCACGACACAGACTGATGCTTTGTGAATGTGACAACTTCCTTCTAACTTCCCTTTAATTGCAACCTCCTTGTTTCTGAAACTAACCTAAATAATTTTGCTCCAGAGGAAAATGCGTAGCAATCTATAATGCAACAGTTTGATCTTAGAACTTGTTCCTACAGGCTTTTTACTGTCTTTAATATACTTAGTCTGAACTAAGACTAACAAGATTGAAATCAAATTTACAGATTACAGCAGTTTGGACAGTTGCACCTGATCATGCAGAATTAATATTTTTGCATTTTTGCAAGAGTATTCTTAAGTGCCTGAAACTGAAAAAAGTCAAAGCACCCAATAATATTTACGTTGTGTGCTTGTGCACAAGACTTAAAGATTTGGAGATTGCCTAGCAACATAAAAGTACACTGATCTTCTAAAGCCAAATTAACTCACAGTGAAGTGCACTTTTTGTTTTCTAATCAAAAAAGCACACTCTGAATGATCAGGTGCTTAGTCCAGAAGACTAGGTAATAGACAAGTCCAATTTTTTGTATAGTATAAGCAAAGCCACATTAGCCAGTGACTTTACATTTCCTTAGACTTGCCTCTGAAAACCTCTTACCTTCATATTTAATCCTATACATTTATACAATCTTTACATGTACACAGGATCTCTTACAGTAAATTTTTCAGTCATTTTTCTTTGGAGTAAAACCGAAAAAGAAAGCATGTGACCTCAGTATTGTTTAGAGGGTTCATCTCTCTTTCTTTCTGTCCCAGAACCAGCAGCTGTCGCCTGCTGGGGGTGGAGGGGGAGTGGAGGAGGAGGAGCAGGGGGAGCAGGACAGCCTCATGCCCTCCGACGAGGCCAGTGACTCTCGCTCCCTCCACCGAGGAGGCTCTAGCTCCCTGCACCCCCCAGAGGACGAGGAAGAAGAGCAAGAGGAGGAGGAAGATGATGATTACCAACCCCATCGCCACTCGAACCCCTACCGTGATGTTTACCCACCTAACCGTAACAACCCAGGTGGGATCCACAGTGCTAATGGACACGAGTCACAGGATCGACTCCTGCAGCAGCGAGACTCACAGGATGGACACAACCAACGAAACAACCGGCAGCGCTCGAGAGCCTGGCCGAGAGACAACTACTGACCAGTCAGCTGCAGGAGAAGGTTGAGTTGTCAATTGGGGTGAGGAACTGAAAGTGCACAGTGTTAGTGGATGAAGGTTGATGAAAAGATCCTGTCATTTTCTAAGCTCATGTGGTCGTCATTGTCTTTGGTGGCGCACGGCATTTGCTTTCAAAAGACTGAGCAGCTTTTCTACTTTGAGATCAAATGCATGTTCGTTTTGAAATAATATTTGAGCTTCCTCTAAATACCCTAACCCCACCCAAGTCAAGTAGTACTTTATAATCATATGCTCTCCCTGAACCTAATGAGCACAGAAGGCATTATAGGAAAAGGAAAAGCACTTTTATAGCATGGGACGAAAGACGTTGTAGCATTTTGTTGCATAATTTTTTGCTTGCGCGCTTGTAAATGTGAATACAACTCACCTTGTTTTAGTTCAAGCCCTCTTTTGTGATGTTGCCTGTTTGGAGCACTTGATGTTTACTTGTGTATCATTCAGGCAACTGGCATATGAATGATTACTTTCACTGTCACATTCACAGATGTAGCACACACTGCCGCTTGCAGAAGCACCACGTAAATGCGGTATATGTCAGATAGGAATTCAGGGTTACGCTCTACTTTCGTAGAGTGACTATAGTCTGAGTTTGCACATGAGGTGAATCACATCTCCAGAATGAAGAGAAGCAGTCCATCTTCCGCACTGCCGCATAAAGAAAGAACCTAATTAGGTCAGTGTCATCAGTTTCTTTTTCTGGGAAATGAGAAGGACTAAAAATTTGAGTTATTTTATCACCCAACAGTAGATCGTTGTCCAGATTTTTTTAAAGAAGGTTTTTCTATGTACCAAGTTAGGTGTCCCTTTTGGAAGGTCATATGTGATGCACTGAGAGTTGCAGAAAGGTAGCTTATATATTTTACTGAGAGATAATATAAGAAAAAAGAGCACTTCATAAGATATGGCATTTGAGGACAGTAAATCTCACCTTTTGTTTAGAGCTACGTTATTGGCAAAAACGTTCTGATCGGTTTTGTGTAGAACCTGCATGCACAGTAAAACGGAAACGAAAAACCCAGAGTTTTTCTCATTTCAGGGTTAACATACTCTTTTCACTTGACCTCTTTTCTGAAACAGGGCCCTTATCAGCATAAAAACTCTGATGTTTTGTTTATATCTTGCATGAACATTAGCTAGACTAACCTTATTTAAAAAGCAGCTGATGGCAAATTTGTATAATTGGTTTAGATTTTTACACTTTACATTTGAGAAATACTGATATTAAATTTTAAACCAATAACTGATAACTATATATCTGAAGGTCAATAATTTTGATTATCACAAGAGCATACACATACTGTAATCGTCCTCTTTTTTTTGTTCAATGGTGAAGAAAAACTCCCACACTGCCGATATCTTGTGTTTCCTCTTTACTACTGCTAATTGCTATACGTCACCAATCAAAACCCTCATGGCCAGCAGCACACTTCAGAAGTGTATAAACTAGCAAAAAATAGTCCATAATTTATAAGCCAATAATGTATTTTCTTAAACCTTAAAAATCTGCATTTTTCTGCCGAGACCGATATGGTTACCGATTGAGCATCACTATTTTTTTAAAAGGTTGGTTAACAGTTATCCCCATTTAAATGAAAAAGTTGTACTGCAAACTAGCATTACCAAAATGGCCCGCCGATTGACCTGCCCAAGAAGACTTTGTTGGTACAAAGTAGAACATGGATTTAGCAAGAAAGTGATCTTCCTCTGTCCTCCATTTCTTACCACTCTTTCCTCTCCGAGGCTCTGGGTGACAGATTTTGTGGCCTACTTAAAACTTTAGACCTTGTTTTGGTCTCCCCCTGACTCCTTGCTAATTCAATGACCTTATTGGTGATTATATTAGCACAGACCAACCAGGTTTGTAACGACCAAATGGAAGAAAGTTTCTCCCTTTTCTCATTTTCATGACTCTACACTCGGATGTTACCTGTAGCAGCTTGGGCTAAGGTTTATCCAGTGTAGGACAATTCAAACTGGCCTTAATACGTACCTGTATATCTTTACAACTGCATGTCTCAAATACAAATATTTAGGACTATTTGCACATTAGGGTTGGAACAGGACTTTTAGAAAACTTATTAGGGTAGAAAAATCTACTCGTTTTTTGGGGGGGGTGGGATTGAGTGGGACGGTATTTTAAAACCTGCAACAGAATATTAGTATCACATCTAAGCATAGATAGTGTATATATATTTACTGAATGAAATTTCACCAGATCCTAAATATAATTATTTAGAACATTATTTTGTATTTATGGATCTGTATGTTTACAAAGTCAGGACTGCTCTCAGTCAGAGATTGTTGACGTGAGATGCATTGAAATATATGTAACGTCAGTTGTCGTACGGTTATGTGAAGTCACATAAAGTTGCAGTACACTCTCATGTAGCGCTGTAGTCACTGATTTGAGAAGTTATAATAATACAGATTTGCTAATGATTTTTATTTTTTTTATTTTTTTTGTGATGGCCTCTAAATTCCAGTACTAAAAATCGCCACCCAGATATATAATTATTTTGCTTAATTACAAATCTTTCTCATTTAATTCAATTGTAGGACATACATTTGATTTAATGTAAACAACACAGTTCCTTCCAAACATGCACAGAGACTTGAGTGAATGTATAGCTGCATGCCTTAACACCTCTAGTCTTCAGCACTAACGTATTGTCCTCCAGGGGGATGGTGCTAAATTGACTGTCCCTCGATTGATTGTGTTGCGTTGATTGTATTGGATCCGTACACTCCCAGAATGCACTTTCAGAAACACCCCTCCTCACATTAGATTGTAAAGACTTGTCTTATTGACCACAATTGAAGATTGAGCCATCAGTGTCCAGCATATTCACCAACATAGTTTGTTAGCATCATAGCTTCATTCTAGATCAGGGATGGGCAAACTTTATCCTGGAGGGCCGGTGTCCCTACAGACTTTTGCTCCAACACTAATCAAACACACCTGAACACACTAATCAGAGTATTCAAGATCACTTGAAAGCTACAGGCAGGTGTGTTTTGATTAGGGTTGGAGCAAAACTATGCAGGACACCAGCCATCCAGGACCAAGTTTGCCCATCCCTGTTTTTGGAGCATATTAATCTCTAAAATACAAGGGAAACACCTACTACTGGCTTCTACATTACATTGACATGGTAAAACCAGTAGGCTTGAAATATACTCTACACAAGTGACTTCATTAGAGTTTTTAAAATGTGAGATCATAATCTTTAAACTCTCTCTTTGCCATGTCAGTGATTGGTGTGAAGGAGAAAATGTAGATTAGAGGACTGTAGCTGCATTTTCATTACCCTTCAAATTGCACAAACTGAAGTTGCACATTGAAAATATTGGTTCCTTATTGGGAACAAATTTAGCAAGCAACTATATAGGAAAAAGTAATATGTCATAAGGCCATTTTTATTTATATTTTGTTTGTTTAGTGGTAGAAAATTGCTCCTTTGGGCTTGATGCTACAAGAGGCCATATTGCATTGCACAATTCAAAAAAAGTTGATCTACTTATCCAGAAATTCAAAATTTACAGTTCCTCTGTGAAATCACTTTCTATTGTGTGTTCAAGACAAGTCAGGTATTTACGAGTTGAATGCAAATGAATGTCACACCACAATGTCATTATTCCCCGCAATGTCATTATACATTAAGTTGGGAAACCTGAGGTAACATTTCCAAGTTGGGGTGTAGCAGTGGCAGAATCACTGATCTGTAATAGAGAATTTGATATACTATTATTCACTAACTGGCTAAATTCTTGTCGCCTATCCAAATTTTAGGAACAACAAATAATAACTTGACTTCTTGTTGATCATTTGGTATCAGAAGTTGCTAATATGTAGGGCAAAGGCCTCTAGATTATGCTTATTTCACCAAGATAAAATGATGATCATGCCTTGACTTTTAATTAATTAATTAGGACAGTAAGTTCTGACTTTGCTTAGACAAGCTTAAGTCTTGTCACTTAACAGAATAATGTACAGTATAGAAAATAGAGTCATGGTGCACTGGAAAAAGAATTCATATTGTGTTTGCCTCACATGAGCTTGAACAACTGCATCCATACATCTCTGCAATGATTCAATAACTTATTAATAAAGTCATCTGGAATGGCAAAGACAGCGTTCTAGCAGGACTCCCAGAGTTCATCAAGATTCTTTGGATTCATCTTCAATGCCTGCTCCAACTTACCCCAGACATGCTCAATAATGTTCATGTCCGGTGACCTGGCTGGCCAATCCTGGAGCAGCTTGACCTTCTTTGCTTTCAGGAACTTTGATGTGGAGGCTGAAGTATGAGAAGGAGCACTATCCTGTTGAGGAAGTTACCCTCTCCTGTGGATGGGCAGCCCTCTCCTGTGTAATGGGCAGCACAAATGACTGCCACTCTGTAGATCTCTCGCACGAATGTAACCCCAAACCATGATTTTTCAACAAACTTGACTGAATTCTGTGGGACTCTACGGTCCATGCGGGGTCCAATATGTCTTCTGCATATTGAGGATGATTAGGATGCAGTTCAACAGATGGTTCATCTGAAAAATCTACTTTCTGCCACTTTTCCAAATGATCAACCAGAATTGAAAAGTTGTTATTTGTTGTTCTTACAACTGAGATTGATGACAAGACTTCTGTCAGGTAGTTTATGTCTTGTTATATATAGATCAGCAGGTAGAATTCATGGAACCCTTGTAGGTTGCCAGTGAAAGAACATAACAGATGCTAATTCTTTGCTTTTCGTTAGAGTTAACACACCCTGCGGTATTTTTATGTTGTTTTTTAAAAGTACAATGCCAAAACATATTACCAACCTCTGTCATGAGAGGAAAAATAGTTTTAGCTGCATAAAATGTTTAAAATTGAACAAAATTCGAAAACATAGCAAAAGTTTGTGCTAACGAAAACCAGGCTAGCACATGCTGTAGAGCCCCCGGTGGCATGGAGAGTGCAAGCCAAATTACCTAGCTAGAATCATGTTGAGTATGTTTCAGCACTAATGAGTCTGTCAGTGTCATGTTAGCCATTAATAACCCACATCATGTGTTGATCTCAGGTCATTGGACAAGTCACTGTATCTTCCCAGCTCTTGCCTTTCTAACATGAGTTTAATTACACATAGATTGTGTGTCACAGTCCTGGCTGTTGCGTTTACAGAAAACCTTGCAGAGGGTCATGGGAAATGTTCTGGGATGTGGAAGTCAGGGTAAAAGTCCACTTTACCAAATGCCTTGACCGATCCTCTATTTTAGTGTACTGCATCTTTATTTGCTAATCGACATGTCTCACACTTTAATCTATTGTTCTATATTTAAAAGAAAAAGAAAATCAGAGCATGACTGAAAAAAATTCTATGCAAGTGTTGCATGAGATCTGATTGTTTCTTTTGATTGTTTCTGATCTACTTTAGTATTGCATTGATTCTTGTTGTAAGTATTATTCTACTTAGTAAGATGAATCACCCTCTTTTATACTGAGCACAGACAAGGGGCTTCTGTCGCAAGTTCATTTCTGTTAAAGAGCTCCTATTCAATCTCATGGGCTTCAATACCTCCACTGTTATTTCTTATGTTGATGCTTAATCATTCATGTAATAAAGGAATGTTCTAGGTTTCAGTTAAGCTGTATTTACAGAATCTGATGTGTTGCTGACTACAGAAAATAAGTTCAGCTCGTCCACTTTTTTAATGACGTTGATTGCAAAAGGCATTTAATGTTTGAAGCATTTTAGAATAAAAATTGTAAAATTCAGATTATAAATGACAAAAATATCAGTGTATATGAATCTATTTTTCTTTAGAAATGATGATTAGTTCAGTAATGATCACACAAGCAATACTAAAATATTCCTTTCCTATTTTCCTGTCATTGTGTATTGATTTTATACATTAATACTTTGAAATTTTGTTTCTGAATGATTCAGGCATTTTGAACAAATCATTTGAATGAGTTAATGAATCATAGTTAATTACTACAGGTGCTGTGTCCCAATTTGCCTACTTTAACTATGTCTTAAAAGTGTGTATTTTTTTTGTGATCATTTATAGTATTCGAAAAAAAAAATAGGCCTACAACTTCCGACAAGATTCTGAAGTGCACTTTGACAGGGCATGTTAAAATATTCCACAAGGTCACGTGAGAGAATTTATGAATGGGAATGAGGCAATCTAGCTGATGCAGACAGATCATGTGATAATGATAAATGGCAGATTTCATTTAAATTCATTCACAGTTTTGAATTTAATTTAAACTCAAATGTAGTACCGATTCAAGTAGTGTTTTGGAAATAGATCACCCATGTAACTCTGGAATACTCATTTCAACATACTATAATATGGTACACACCAATTATGTTGATTTGAGAAAGCCAACTTACTTTTATACTATATTATTGTTCTTCTAAAATAAACTTTATCTCCTCCTAGGGCTTAAATGCTACAAGCCTCACATTTGGCCAAAAGCTGTTTTCTCTTTTGCAGTTTGTTTCTTTAATTTTTCAGACTTATCAGACTTACATTTTTACTATAAATAATTTTTAAGCATTATATTGTCAATAAGTGGGTAGCACTCTTGCCGCACAGCGAGAAGGTTGCTGGTTTGAGCCTCGGCTGGGTCAGTTGGCATTTCTGTGTGGAGTTTGCATGTTCTCCCCGTGTTCGCTTAGGTTTCCTCAGGGTGCTCCGGTTTCCCTCACAAGTCCAAAGATATGCGGTACAGGTGAATTGGGTAGGCTAAATTGTCCATAGTATATGTGTGTTCCCAGTAATGGGCTGCGGCTGGAAGGACATCTGCTGTGTAAAACATATGCTGGATAAGCATATGTGCTGTCCCAATGGCTTTCCTAAACCAAAATAAAAGTTTGTCAACGAACCTAATAGTTTAGTTTAATTTTATTTTTTTGCATTACAGATGTGACATTTGAAGTAAATTCACATAGAAAGTATATGTTAATGTTACCTGTTTATATTTTCCAAAACAACTAATCACAGGGTTATGGGATCAGAAAAATATCAATCTGTAAAGATTTTTTACATTATAAATGAAGAAAAAAAAACATTCCTTATGGATGTGACAAAAAAGGTTGTTCATTTCAAAAAAATTGAAAAGATTGTACGAATTCAAGTTCAGTTGTATGAAAACTTACACTGTAAAAAAGAAGGTGTGGCACCCAACCAACACCCCCCCCCCCCAAACCCAACCATCATTTGGGGGATAAGCAAATTGTACTAAATTGTACGAATAAGATCACACAAATTCATACAAATTAGCCACTAAAACAAATTTAAAAAAATTTAGTTGTGAGAAACAAAATAATAAATAAATAAATAAATAAACATAGAAAGGGTTTCGCTATCTTGGTGAAAACAAGGTTGACATTTGCATGGAATTGCTCAAATATTATTTAGGACAGATAATGTGTAAATTGTAGCGGACCCCCTCCCCCTTCCCTCACTCTTAACACCGCCGTCATCATTCTTCACTTCTGGGGGGGCCCCGCCGTATCTCTTGTGGGTGGGCCCATGCATTTTGCTCTATGCCACTGGACGCAACTCATTTTAGTGAAATTTATTAATCCATGACAGGCTTAATTTAGCCAACACAACACAAAAGCCACTCAGCTAAATATGACTTTATCATAGTCACTGAAAAAAATAAATATCACGCACCTCTGAGATCACGGGCGGATTTAACCTGTAAGCAAGGTAAACAGCTGAAATCTAAGGAGCCCCAAATAAATATCTAGAGTTATAGCTATTGATTATATATAAAACATTCTATCATATTTTGTATGTTGAGGGTCTAAAAATTTTAAATTGAATGTAATTGGTACATCTGCGCAAATGTGTCCCCCAGTCTCAATCATGGACCAGTCCAGCAGTCAAATCAGGAAAGATTTTGTTTTAAAAACCAAATAGTTCACTTACTATTTTTAGTTGTGAAATCATTTTAAGAAATGAATAATTTCAAATAAATAATCTCAAAAGTTTTACAAGATGCTTTACACGTGATTGTTATTTTGCATTAAGATAGAATGTAGAAAAGAAGACACAGTGATACAAGAAAAAAAACAGCTAATTGAATTAAAAAAAAAGAGTTTAAATTACAAAAAGTGCATTTTAGAGTATTTGAGCCCCATGGCTGGAATTGCCCGCAAATCACTAAATCCTCCCCTGTCTGAGATAAAAATGACTTAAAATACAAAGCTTCACATTTCAGCTTTTAAACCCTAGAGGATGTTTTTTTTTTTCACGCATGATTTTTGTGAGATGAGTCTAATTTTTTTTCTGTGTTGGCACCTGGAACATTCCTTGAATAGCATTTATCAGGACCTGTATAGGAAATGAATTCAAGAGTCAAAAGGTTGCATTGTTATAGCTGAACTTGTATTTAGATAGGAAGAAAGAAATGGTTGGTATGTTCCACAGTGCACATGTACAAAGAAAGAAGAAATATGTACTTTGTGAAATATTGTATGAGATACTGTCAAAGTTTGTCTAAAAGCAAAGTTTGCATGTCCTGATATATGTAAAATATCTGATATAACACTGCATTGTTTTCTAGCGGACCAAAACAGCATCCATAACAAACACTGACTTTTATTTTTATTTTCTTTCCGAGGTATTAAGAAGCACAATTTTTACAATGGCTATAATTTGAGTCCTTTGTCTTCGATTCTGTATGCAATACAAACATGGAAAGAAAACGCCTTAGAACATTACCACTTCCTCTTTTGTGTAAGTAGAGAAAAAGATATTGCACTATTTCTTTTTTCTTTTTTGATGTCTGCTTTGTAATGCAATAAATGCACTAGATGGAACAATAATTGCAATGGAAGTTAATTTGTCCTCAGGCGTGATGTAGGTAAACTCTTTCTCTTGCCCCTTCATCTTTCTGACAACATGAAAATTAAAGTCCTGCCTGATGCTGTACTATTTAAAGAAAATGCCACTAGATATAATGACAATAAAACAACAACAAAAAAAAAACATTTTATGTACTTTTGAAAACTCTAGTCGTGTCTCAGTTGTTTGACCATTGCTCACATTTTATTGCAAGTATTTCTGTTATACTGTGTAAGAGTCCAACTATTAGTCCAATGGCGGGGCTAACAGTATGGGTGAAGGTAAATGCATGTAAGCCTTTTAGCACATGTGAAAAGAAATATTTTTACTTATGAAAACGTATTTTAATTCGTTTCCAACTCCGAATTTAATCTGACTCCAATTTATTATAATTTGAATGCTCATACATAAAGAAAGTTTGATTTAGCCACTAGATTATATCATACTAAGTCAGTGATTGTCAGGAGACATGAGGGTTAAACAAGAATTTTACATTTATTTGTCAGACAAAGATTTTCCATTCCAATTCACATAATTACACAAGATAAGCCAATTCAAATTGTACAACATCAATTAATTACTCCAAGATAGATTAAGAGTTAAAGATGAATACCTGACTATGTAGAAATACGTTGTAGTATATGAGTTCTGATCCAGAGCTCAGACACTCATACACTACAACGGGGTCTCCCGGCTACAGAATCCCACTGGCCTATACCACATCTTTACCCTATATACCCAACAGGGCGTCACAGTGACCCTTGCCTAGTGTATTGATGTGTTAATCATCTCTGGAGGGGGAGCATCTGGCAGAGATTTCATCAAAGTCAAAACCAAATTCAACAAATACAAGTGAAATATTACAATGACCTTAACACCACTTTACCAATCACACAAAGACATTTAAAAAGATACTAAACATAAATATAAAGCTACAAGATACACCATATTAAAACCTTGAACATTTTATGTGAAATGTAAATGATCTACTCTGATGGAGAAAGGTCAAGAAGGGGGCTTGGGTTGAAAGGCCTGCATTCCAGCCTGATAATATCAAGGACATACAGTCAGGAAGATAAGCTCAGGATGATTTGAATAGAACAGTTGAACAGCTGGTCTTCTGATCTTCTTCTCAGATTAGCCAGTTCATTGTTTTAGTGCCTGACCATTCTCGCGGTCTTGTCTCGTGGAATTCCATAACAATTTTCAGGGTTTATTATCATGGAGAGATATAGCCATTCTTGCAAACTGTATTGGTTTTCTTTTTAGAAATATGCATATTTACACATTGAAAAAAAAATTAATCCAAGGAATTATTTTTGAATTTTTTTTTCAGTGTATTTTCCTACACAGAAGTCAGTCATATCTGCATTTATTGGTATCTGATGTTCATTGTTCATAGAATAATTATGTGTGGCGTTTGTATGTTCTCGTGTTCGCATAGGATTCCTCTGGGTGCTCCAGTTACCCCGACAAGTCTAAAGACGTGGTATAAATTGGATAAGCTAAAATGTCTGTAGTGAGTGTGTATGGATGTTTCCCAGTGATCAGGTCGCAGCTGGAAGGGCATTCACAGCGTAAAACATATGCTGGATAAGTTGGTGGTTCATTCTGCTGTGGCGACCCAAGATTAATAAAGGGACTAAGCCGTAAAGAAAATGAATGAATTTTCTTAATTGTATACTCCTTTCATCTTAGGGACATATGGAGTCAAATAAGTCTCATTAGTAATTCACGCGTATGACGTGATGTACACATGCGTAGCCAAATTCACGTGTATAAAACCAAATTCACGTGCGTAAAATATTTATATACATTCACAAAAACAATTCACGTGCACAAAATAAAAATACACATTCATAAAATACGTTTCACAAATGCAAAACACCACCTGCAGATTTATGAGAGTGTACAAAAAGTTTTGAATGTTTAAAACTTGCGAGTTCATCCTAAATGAGAATGTGCAAATCCTCTTTCACGTACGACTCCCCCTGGATACTAGTGATGGGTCGTTCTTAAACGATTCGTTCATTTTGAACAAATCTTTAATATGACTCGGGAACGACGAATCCTCTCAGGGAGTGATTCGTTCATCTGCAGATTGCGCACAGATGTGCAGGTTTCATTCATTTTTCAAGTCTTTTAATTCATTCATCACGCAAAAGACAAAAGCCAATCATATGCGTTTAGAGCCGGAAAGAGATTTGATCCGTTCATGTATCGAGTCCTCTGTTTGAGTCACTCGGTCATCACGTGAAAGACAAAAGCCAATCATATACATTTAGAGCCGGAAAGAGATTTGATCTGTTCACCTCCCGAGTCCTC
>CAIGQQ010029114.1:0-16960 GCA_903798035.1 Danio albolineatus | reverse complement strand
ATCTATCTATCTATCTATCTATCTATCTATCTATCTATCTATCTATCATCAAGGACTCGGAAAAATGAACATCGAACTCCCCGTTACTCAGTCTAAAGGACTTTATTATTAATCCATACACAATGAGCATTTTTACTCATCCTCTGACAGAAATGCAGTATCTACAGATGCATTCTTGAACTGGTATTGTTTTTACACAATTTAAAAATCACAAACATTATATCTCCTGTGTAAAAAAAAGAAAGAAAAGAGATGCACTGTTCTACAGTTTCACATCTGTCCATTTTAACAAAACCAAGTTTTTCTCTCTACTGCAGTTTTATCACAGACATCTACACCTTGGGCTTGCACCATAAAGCCAGAACAGCTAGCTAGGGGAGTTTCAGTTTAGTTTACAACAATTCTGGGTTTTAGGTATCTCCTCTCGTATAATACCACGTGAACAAAAAGTGATTAGAGTCAAGCTGCCTTCATGTTACCTAAAACCTAAGATTATTGCAAACTAAACAAATTTAACTGGTGAGCCAGCTAATCCAGCTTCATGGTACTGGACCCTGGTTTATCTGTCAGGAAAAGTATAATGTACAAGCTCATGGTTTACTGGGGGTTTCTGATGAACTTGGATATAGAAAATCTGGAGCAGTGAAACAGCACAAATGTCACAACATGTACAAAAGAAAACAAGTAATGTGTGTAAATGACGCGGCTCAAGCAAAGATGGTCTCCTCTCTCCTCTTCTTGGTGAGGATGGTGCCAGGCTTATGCTGGGCATCTGGATGATTTGCCAGCTCTGGCGGGCAGGTGGAGACTGGGCTCTCTAAGATGGCCTGTTTCAGGTCGTAGAACACAGACGAGTCTTCTTTGGTCAGGAAGGTCATCGCCACACCACTCTTTCCAGCACGACCCGTTCGGCCAATACGATGGATATAGTCTGGAGAAAAGAGTTGAATTCACAGATTATATGTATAGAATAAGAATGCATAAGGGAAAGTCTTTAGGAAAAGTGGACTTTTTTTTTTACAACTCCCCTAGAGTTTTAACATTTTTTAATTCATTCAGCCAATGTCCAGGTCTTGCGGGAACACTTTTAGCTTAGCATTGATCATTCAACCGGATTAGATCATTAGCAGTTCACTCAAAAATGAAGCATATCTCTTCTGTAGTTACATTGTGTACTAAGTTGTTGATATTTTCTAGGCTAATATGGCTAGAAATTATACACTCATTCTGGAGTAATAATCAGGGGACTTTGCTGCTGTACCATGGCTGCAGCATGCGCAATGATATTACGACTGTCATTACAATGAAATCACCTGCTGTGCAACCATGGAGACATTTGCAAAAGACAATTCAGAACATTTTTACTTTGGTGCAGATCCTGAACGTGTCTATTTGAAATACAAGGAAGTTCATTACATCTGCTGTCATTACACATTGTTCACATTCAATTGAAACAGTTAAAACAAAACAGATTGTAATAATTATCATTATAGCATCACCCAGCCCTACGTTCAAACAGGAAAGAAAAGATGACCACAAGTTCTGCTTCATGAATAAAGTGAAAGAGATTATGTTAAACTCACCCTCAATGTTCTTGGCCATGTCGTAGTTAATGACCATTGAGACGTCCTGGATGTCGATACCTCTGCCTGCCACATCTGTGGCCACCAGAATGTCCTTGGCTCCGGCCTTCAGGTTGGACAGAGCAAACTCTCTCTGTTCCTGACCTTTACCACCGTGAAGTGTGCAAGCATTGTACTGCAGGAGAGGAAAAAAAAAGATAGATTGAGTCACTGATTAATTACCAGCAGGTCAGAATAGCACACAATCTCAGTTTAAGCAAAGCTTCACAATCTACGTTGAACTATAAGGACTAATCTCCACTTTCTTCCTGGATTTACAACTGGTTTGCTGTTATTTTGTGGTGTTAATGAGACCAGCAGGGGGCACTTAACCTGCAGTCTGTGTGGGTCCTAATGTCCCAGTATATTGATGGGGACTCTATACTGCTTAGTGAGCGCCATCTTTTGGATGAGACATTTACTGAAGTTCTGACTCTGTAGTCATTAAAAATCCCAGGATGTCCTTCGAAAAAGAGAAGGGGTTTAACCCTGGCATCCTGGCCAAATTTGCCCACTGGCCCATCTATCATGGCCTCCTGAATGTGGCCTAACCATTGACAAATCATAACTGGCTTCATCACTCCGTCTTCTCTCCATGAATCAGCTGGTGTGTTGTGTGCGATTTGGCGCAATATGGCTGCAGTCACGTCATCCAAGTGACACTAGTGGTGGATGAGGAGATTCCCCCCAAAATTAACAAGTGCTTTGAGTGTCCAGAAAAGGACTGTATAAATGTAGGGAATTATTATTATGTACATCTTTACGATCACATTCAGATCGGTTGGTTTTAAATCCTATTATGCTGCCTAGGAAGATAGCATTAAAAAAACTGCCTAGGTAGCAGAGTGTTTTGTGATCATGGGACCCACTGCTTGATTGTGCCCCCCTTCCCACTCCCGTTATTAGCAATAAGCCCTATGAAGCCACAGTTTACAGTGAGTTTATAACATCTCAGGGTTATTGTCAGGCATTTGTAAAACAGTGCCTAAAACTGCTTAGCTGTTATAAATTCACTAAACCATGGCTTCATTGGTGTTAATGCTTTTAATAAATTGGTTATTCCATATATGTTCCACAAAGTAAAACAAAGCAAAATAAAACAGTTTCTTTGGCTCGCTATTGATATTGGGATGTTTGTCAGTTACAGCTCTATGTTTGTAGAGTATTTTACAACTTCAAATGCAGCTCAACCAATCAGAATCAAGACAGACAGCATTGAACACAGTGTACTCACTCCCATCTTTTCCAGAGATTTAGCAAGCACATCGCAACCCTTCTTCTGGTTAACGAAGATGATGATGGGCGGCTCGAAGCCACTCGCCAAAACTTCCAGAAGCTTCTTCCTGTTTGCCATGAAAGAACATTTGTGAAACCAAGCCAAGTTCAATTTATGGACAAAGTGCACTTGAATAAAAACGACTCATTTTGACAATATGATGAGTTAATGTGTGTTCTGACCTCTTTTCACCCTCGGACATGAGGATGACCTTCTGCTCCACTCTTTCGTGGGGTTTGCCTGCGGAGCCGATGTACACTACTGCAGGCCGACGGAGGTAACTTCTGGCCAGACGCTCCACTGCAGGAGGCATAGTGGCCGTAAACATGACCGTCTGAAACACAAGAGATATTATATGATATAATCTCAATAGATACAAAGACATGTCGAACAAAAGAACTAGGGAAAGCACCAGAAAGGATGTTTGCAAATTTATTTTATAATCCACAATTACACTCAATGCACAATTTATTTGAATTCAATTTTCTAATCAGCAAATCAAATGGCAGCAACTCGATGCATTTAGTCATGTAGACATAGTCATGTAGACATAGTCAAAATGATATTCTCAAGCATTAGAACTGGAAATAAATTGCATTTAAGTGACTTTGAGCTAGGGCTGCACAATATTGGAAATTCTGATATTGCGAGATTTGATTTTTCTACAATAAATGTTGAGATATAAATACAGTTTCACAAGATAGTTTTAATAGTCGTAGCAGTTATTGGGTAATTGAATAACCACAATGCAAAACATACTTTTCTTACTTTGCTTGGTCTCATTTCCAGTCCAAATATCTAAAAATCCTTAGGTCAAGTAAAAATATAATTTCGTTTTCAACTTCAGAAGAAATGTCAAAATGTAAAAAAGTTAGTAAAATTATCTTATTTTTGCTTTGAAATGTTGATACTTGGACTAGAAACAAGACAAAAATGAAGAAAAAAAACATTGATTTTAACATAGTTTTAATAGTTTTGTTTTAATTAGTTTTATTTATTTTTTTACGTAAATTAATTAAGAAAACCTTTTTTTGTATAAATCATATAAATTCTGTATAAATACAATAATTACATACAATTCTGTAGCTCCTGGTCAACTAAGACTCAACACTGCATATCTTGCGATACGACTATTGCGAATATGCACATTGCGATATCGATGCTGTAATAATATACAGTATATTGTCCAGTTCTATTTTGAACATAGCATGGTTATTGGTCTGAGTATTCATAAAAAAGGTTGATCTACTGGGATTTTTATGCGTACCCATCTTTAAGATTTACAAATAATATTTTTTAAAATGGTAAATATCCAGTTATTGGAAGTGAAAATGGCTTGTTGGTGCCAGGAGTGACAGAAGAATAATCTTACAATTTAATTCCATGCAAGAGTAAGGTATTTCTGAGGGTAAATGGGGTTTCAAGCACATTCTAGCAAGCTGTACCCATTAAAGTGTCCAGTAAGTATACATTCAATTGGGGAATATGAATTTAAAGTGGGATTACCTTATTTAAACCACAATAACTGCGTTATCTGTTACCTGTCTGTATTTGTGTTTGCCGGACTCAAAGTTTTGCATCATCTTTTCAGGGTCCTCAGCGTCATCTGTGTCTGGTTTCTGATTGGTCACAGGAATGTACTCCAGAATCTTCTGGACATCGGGTTCAAAGCCCATGTCAATCATTCTGTCAGCTTCGTCCAATACCACATACGTGCATCTGCTCAGGACGAGGTATCGGTTCTCCAACACGTCGATCAAACGACCGGGTGTTGCAATGACGATCTGAGAGTTAGAAAAAAAAAAACATCAGATCTACAGCTGCAATTCAATTAGATTTTATTCATTTTTCTATTATTAATTCTTTATATTTAATAATTATTCAATTCTTTGTATTTGTTTCTTAATGTATTTGCTATTGTAATTTTTTATCAAAAGTTTTAGTAATTGTTTTATTTTTAGGTCAAAAATGAAAAAAAAAAAGTCAAGCATAAAAACAGTAAGGATAGTAGAGCTTAAATGTTTTCTGTGCACATTACACTGCATCATGCATTTTTAACATGATTTACAGAACACACCCAATGAAAATTGCATTCAGTGTAACAGTATAAATAGCAAACACAAATATTCCTTCTATCATTTATCGTTGCTTTTAGTCAGGGCATGTGTAGGCTCAATAGTCAGGTTTGCTCCCGTTTGTGTCGTCATCGTGACAACCTGCGCTAGCGTGGAGTCATCAGAGGGGCTGCCAAGTGAAAATGTGTTTTGAACCAGGAGTACAATACCTAAGTCAATCACTGGGTGTCAAACTTATGTACTGCACCTTTAACTGTAACTTTTTTGTGTGTCATTTCTATACAACATTCCCGTTTAAACCACTAGGTATAACACACCTTCTATTATTTTTCTTTTAAAGAACATTTAATATGAATTTAAAAGAAATACAGGACAGAAATAGTGTTTCATTTTGACATAAATATATCCATTTTATTTTTCAAATTGAATTATTTTTTCCAACTACATGGTTTTTATCAATTTTTTTGTTATTTTAGTGAATTAACTTAAAAGTGAAAATATGTATGCTTAGGCAACTAGCTCAAATTATTTTCAATAAAATAAATGTTTATTTATTGGTTTTGATTAACTATAATACAACAGCATCAAACAAATTATCAAATGAATTTTCACTGAATAACAAAATAGAACTAAAACGGTGGATGGGATATCACTCTCACCTCACAACCCATCCTAAGTCGGAAGCCCTGGTCCTCTCTGGATATTCCACCAATCACAGCTACAGTCCGGATGCCCAGCGGTTTGCCAAATTTAATAGTCTCCTCCTCAATCTGCTGGGCCAGCTCACGAGTTGGGGCCAGAATAATGGCGTATGGTCCCTGATCAGAGTCCTCAATCCTACAGTCATAAACACAGTTTTTTATGTGATCAGATTCCACAGAACCATAAAAATAAGCAAAACTGCAAAAAAGTGAGTTCTTGCCTGTCAATCTTGGGTAAGGTGGTGATCCAGACCAACAAGGGAATGAGGAAGGCGGCGGTTTTACCGCTACCAGTCTCAGCTACACCGATGATGTCACGGTTCTGTAAACCAATAGGAATAGCCTGCCTCTGGATGGGTGTGGGATCCTGGACAAATATGCAAGAAGCATTTATATAATTGCAAAGCCCATTCAATAAGTTCAGAATTTTGACCATGGCTGCATTCCAGTTCAAATTTTTAATGCCCTTTACTCTTTGATCACGTCACACAAGTGTCCAATACTGGTGAAACATCTGAATAGGTTTAAATGGAATGCCCTAAACCCTTGAGCACTTGGGAACTACACTGTTGTGACATCACAATCACATTGCATTCTGGGAGATATAGGTAGTGAAGTGGACATATAAAGAGATATCGAGGGATGGAGGGTATGGGGTATGGGAACTTCCTTCGTTCACTTAATGAAGTGGAACGCACTTTAAAATTGCGGCTGAATGGAAAATGAATTTCACCCAAGGAAACAAGGGAAGAGAAGTTTGCGAGTGCGTGTCTATAAATGGATGGAAATGCGGTCTAAATTAAAAAATGACTGACCTTATAGCCACACTTTTCAATGACCTCCAGAATGTGTGGCGGCAGTGAATACTCCTTCCAGTTGCGGATGGGGTTGGGGATCTTCCCTCCTTTGGTGGTGATGCTGTAATCCTCTCTGAAGATTCTCCAATCTCTGTCCGTCATCTCATCCAGCTTCTTCTGAGACCAGTGCCGGTCGTCCCAGCGCTGCTTGGCCTCCTTCTTTCTCACCTTCTTCAACCTCTGTCTGTGAAAAATCAACAAATAAATTCATTACTACATCTGCAAATAGAAAACTAAAATTCCCCTTAATCATTTGATGGATAAGAGAACGTTGCACTATAAATCATCCTGTAAGATGCACAACTTTCCAGTAGTCCTCAGTATAAAAAAAAGAAAAAAAAATCCTCAAATTCTATTTGCAACATTGCACCTTTAGCTCCTATTCATCACTAGTTTTCATCCAAGGACGTGCAAAACTGGAATATTGCCTAAAACATTTCCATTTCCATCCAAAAAGTCAACAAAATCTGTACTTCCTGGTAAACTGCCATCAAACATAAAAAGGATTCGCTGATTAGGAGAAGCCACTGTGGGCCATTTTTCTTATCTAACAAACTATTTACGTCTCAGAAGATGAAACACAATGATGTGCGGTGGCTTCTGGAGGTGTAAGATGATCTTTGGGAGCGAAAGACTAGCAGGTAATAAAACCACTTTTTGCTAAACATGCTGGAATTATTTGGCAAATGTGTTTTTCCATCTTAGTTTATGCACATTTTTCTTATCAAATTAAAAAGTTTTTCCTACTCTATTGTGTGCATAGTTTTTTTCATGCTCATTTTCAACATTTATGCATATCTTGGCATCTCCAATAAACATTTTTCAAGAGTTCACACTTAGCTATTGCTTTATACAATTTGCAGATTTGGCATGCTGTCCCAGGAGAGAACCCTGAGCTCAGAGATACTTGAGCCCAGGGCTTACACCTGGTTGTGTAGCATGAGAGGGGGTCCGAGATCAGGTAGTTCTCGAGAGCTCCCCCTGGTAAAGGAGGAAAGGAGGAGATAGGGTGGATGGGGGATTCTTCAAAATTCTTCAAAACAAAGATAAGGAAAGTTGGATGAACAGGTTTATTTATTAGAGGCTAGAATTCATCTGATTGGTCTAGCAATGATATCTGATTGGACTAGCAATGATTATTGATGCAAGACCAGCCGCAATCAATCAAATTACGTGCTTTGCTCGAAATTAGTTCATAAAACTTAATTTATATGCACATATTCCAAAATTGTTTAAATATTTGTTGGCTAATAAATAAAAATAGCTACAAGCTGCTTATTCATTCTTGAGTATTTTAGATGTTAGCATTAGTATTGTTAGTTTTTAGCATATCTACAAGCTAGTGAGCACCAAAACAGTGACAAAATTCACGTTGAGAAGACATCCAACTGATATAAATATGTAAAGCATGTCATGTCCGTCTAAATAGATCCATGGTTTTATCCACGTCATATACTTCAGTTTCTTATCAAATCTTGACCAGTCAAATACTACATAGTATCCACCCCACCCTCAAGATGCTTCACATTTGATGAGTTTGAGTTCAACAACTCTCACTGGCAGATCAGTAATAGAACAAAAAGCTATTGGCTGTTTCTTTTAAAGTGGAGGAGCTACTCTATGTCCCACCCTCTCATGTTTCATTGAGATTACTTTAAACATTAAAAAAGCACATTTCAAAGCACTTCACATTTTTTTCTATTGGCCCGGTATTCATTCATTCATTCATTCATTTTCTTTTCGGCTTAGTCCCTTTATTAATCCGGGGTCGCCACAGCGGAATGAACCGCCAACTTATCCAGCATTTGTTCTACGCAGCGGATGCCCTTCCAGCCACAACCCATCTCTGGGAAACACATCCATACATTCTCATTTACACTCATACACTACGGACAATTTAGCTTACCCAATTCACCTGTACCGCATGTCTTTGGACTGTGGGGGAAACCGGAGCACCCGGAGGAAACCCACGCAACCACGGGGAGAACATGCAAACTCCACACAGAAATGCCAACTGGCCCAGCCGGGGATCGAACCAGCGACCTTCTTGCTGTGAGGGAAACGTGCTAACCACTCGGCCACCGTGGCGCCCTTGGCCCGGTATTATCATGTGTAATTGTTTTTAGTTTTTTTCCCTGATTAGGAAATTTTAATTTGGGGAATTGGCAGTAAAAATGTATAACGGCTGTTGTGAATTGTAACTCATTGCAAAAAAAATGTAAAACTTAAAAATAAAAGAAATAAGGTTTTATTGAAGTGTATTGTTGGTCATTGGATGGATGCCAGCCTGATTGAGTAGCTTTACATGGACAAAGCAAAATTAAGACCTGGTTAAAATGATTTAATACCAAAAACCCAAGATTTCAGTCAATTTAAAGCCTAAAATTTAGTTCTTGAAATTTTATACGTTTTAAGCAGACTTTAAGCAGACACCCGGTTTAAAATAAGAGAGGATGCAGTGCAGTATCACTATTCTAGATCCAACAGCAACCTTTATTTTTAACTTTCACTATTGTTTTGTGTGTTGCACGTTGTTTAATTTGTTATGCAGTGTGTGAGTGTCTTACTCCTCTTGCTCCTTCTCCTCATTGGTCCGCCTCTTCTCCATCAGGTCTCCATAGAACCGAGACTGATCTCTCTTCTGCTGCTTGAGGTCTATGCCAGCGATGAAGCCTCGTCCGTACAGATGAACCTGATGCTTTTCTTTATAGCTAAACACATAAACAGTCAAACCTTGTGCTGTTAATCAAATCTTTATCTGCTTTATCACGATACTAAAAATATGTACCACCTAAACACTTTATTTAAGGCAGTGAAGATCAAATGTAACACTGTAAAAAGTAAACTAAATAATCAAATAAATTCAAGCAATGCAGTTATTTAGGGCATCTTAAAAGAGATTGCTCACATTGGATTGTAGTCGATTGATGTGTCTTCAGACGCGTCCCACTCAAAGACAAACTTCCTGTCATTGAGATGGCGCGTACGCCGTCGTTTCTTCATCCCACCAAGATAACGCTCCTAAAGAAAAAACAATTAATACTGGTTCATCACTCAAAGACACATAACCACCGAAATAACTTTAGTGCGCAGCAGAAAAAGGCTTCTGACTTCAGGATTAATTTGTAAATGATTTTTTTATAGATTTTACTGAGGCCCACTCTTTCTCGCAATGAGATATTTAGTAATAATTTACTCAACTCTTAATAATGCCTCAACGCTTTTTCTACTAGACACATTGTGCTGATTGGTAATCAATGTTGCTCTAAATCTACGTACTGTATGTAATTGTCAATGCTAACATGCTGTGAATTTTTTGATAGAAAAAGATAGCACTTTTGCTTTTCTAATATAATCAACAACATGCCATCTCACAAATATTAGCAAAAACCCATAAAGGGGATACATTTTGCTGTTGATTTTGAAATATAGGCTCAGTCTAAAGCCTGGTTTATACTCGACGTGCCCGCTAGTTCGCTTGAGTGTGTGCTGCAAATGTGAGGTCATCGCTGTGTTTGTGGAGGTTTGCTTTGGGTGATTGCGGCATGATTTTGGCTGGCAGAGCACACAAAAATTTATGAGACTCGCATGAACAGGTCGTGCGGCACCGTATTTGAGTTTGGGTTGAATATGAATCATTCTGAAAAGATTTTGTCTGAAACTGGTACGACTGTGCAGACATCTTTATGATCCGTCCATGCGTGACCATAGTGATAACCAGGTGAACAATAATTCTTGGCTAGAAACTGCAACAATGGGAAAGGAGGAAGGTTTTTGTTAAAAATTTTAAAAAAACTTAAGGGATATGTTTGTTAAAACCAAAAATAGAGGCCATGGCAAAAGAGGAGACCCGGGTGGTTCAATATAACAGAATATGTTTACCCACTATTCATACATTTTAATTTGATAGTTACAAACAATAATTGAGAAACAAATTATTTCTTTGATAACTGGAAAAGAATATCGGTTTACAATATGCTGATGCCCTGTTTTTCTAGGCTTTACAGGTGATAATGGTTTATTCTTTCCATAATAAAAATATATTTGTAGAACAACCCATGTTCTGTTTTCATTAATATTTTAAAAAACTTTAAAAAGTAGAACTGTCCAAGATATGAACAAAAAAAAGAGATGCAACAAATTCAGATTTTAAAAAATGGTTATAAAAATCTTTATAAACATTAAAATAAATTATAAAAATAATTAAAATAATTAAAATCTTGAACAATATTAATGATATGATGTAGTTCCGGAAAATTCCTACTTCTCTGTTTATCTGTCTGGTTTTACGGTGGGTTTCTTTTTAAAGATCATCAATACTGAGAACATGTCAAGTATAAAAGCCTCATACGTTTTGTTAAGTGTGCGAGCAGTCGGAGGTGCGCAATGCAGCACCAAGCAAAAGTATAAATCAGGCTTAACTGCATACTAATAGGCTTAATTTAAGTTTTTGTTTGCAGATTAAGTGACATGCTTGATAATGTAAGCTCACATTTTATTGAAAACAATTATAATATAGATCATGTTAATTTTGCACACTTCTAATTTCTACATACCCCCTATGCTTACTGATAAATGAAATATTAAATCAAATTACTAATAATTTGAAAAGATTAGTCTTGGCTATGATTAATCAAAGGCAATTTTCATTGCCATTTTTTAGTAAAGCCGGTTCTGTAATCCGTAGTAAATCTGCAGCATGTGCATTTCAGACCACAGCCAAAGTTCACTGACAAAATCATGTTCATTACGGCAGATGATTTAAATCACAAATTAGATAATTGTTCGGTGATAATGGCAGCCGGTTTGTGTTGCTTCTCAGTAAACTATGACTCTGCATTGCTGCTACATCTGAAAGCATGTGAAATTACCACATATACTAACATAATGTACCGCAGACTCACTTCATAACTTCACTCAAGTGTTTAAAACATTCTTCTGTGAGATAATTTCATTTTCATGTTTAATAGATCACATCCTATAAATAAAAGCTGTTTATTCAGCAAGCTAACAGAATATACGAGGTTTCTTCTTTGAAGGATGTTTAGAGTTTCTCCACAAGAGCACCCTGAAAAGTGAAGTGATTCTCATTTTAGCCAGAATTGCAGCCCTAATTTGAACAGTAAATCTATAGTAGTAGTAAACAATGTTTGCAAGTCAACCAACCATCTAAAATCTGTCCATTGTTGTTAATGTTAAAGTTTTAATCTTTACATCGATGTTGCAATTATTAAAGAATTTTCTTATTTTTGGAATCTGTCCTCCAGCTGAATAAGTAAGGACAGTGTCATCACCTTTATGGCTACCAGCTCTTTTCCTTTGTCCTTTTCTTCTCTAATCTTCTGTCGTTCATCATCATCATCATTCCCATTGTTTTCTCTTTCCATTCTCTCTCTTCTTTCCCGCCGTTCTCGCTCTTGAGGATCCTCTACAATTAAGAGCAAGCGAGGTAATGAGATGAAGAGACCGAATAATGCATATATTATTCTTGCCCTAACATATAGAAGGTCTCTGCAGATACTTTTAAACTTTCTGATATCTGACATAATAACATGCGTCTTTTGCAAAGCTGCTTTGTAACAGTAATTATTATATGAAAACTATACAAATTCTCTCACCTAGCATTTTCCTTCCAATGTCCTGGAATACTCTTCGCTTCTTCCGCTCCTCATCCAGTTGTTTGCGTCGCTCCTCTGCCACCTGCTCTCTGCGTTTGATGGCCTCAGCTTCTCGCTCTGATTTAGACAAGAACTTGGGCTGCAAATAGAGAAAACAACAACAACCATGTAAATTGACAGCAATAACTTAAATGTTATAACAATAAATAAATCTCCTGACTTTAGATTCTGCCTCCTCTTCTGCTTTCTTCTTGGCGAGCAGCTCTTCAAGAGAGAGAGGCTGAACCTGAAATAGCACAGACAGAGTGAGTATCAAAAAAGGCACGCAATATGTAGCTTTTAAACTAGAAATGACTTCTCATATTGCACCTTGTCTTTCTTTTTCTCCGCTTCCTCCTCTTCCTCTTTTTTCACATCTTTCTCCCGCTTTAGTTTCAAGTCCTTGGATTTAGGAGAAGCGCTCCTGAGAAGACAAAGAACAAAAAGAGTGAAATGCTTACTTTTTATATATCGATATCTTTTTAAAAACATTTATTTAAAGATTGGCAATGACAAAACAATGGTATTGAAGTCTCATGTCATCATATTTAATAATAGTCATCTATTATACGTCTGTCATGTAGTAATTCAAGTGTTTCAATATACATTCTCCAAAAACTTATATCAATATTTTTTTAATCTACTGTCATTTGCTCAGGATTATTATACCGATATTTGTTTCATTCATTCATTTTCTTGTTGGCTTAGTCCCTTTATTAATCCAGGGTCGCCACAGCAGAATCAACCGCCAACTTATCCAGCATATTTTTACGCAGCGGATGCCCTTCCAGCTGCAACCCATCCCTGGGAAACATCCGCACACACACATTCACACTCATACACTATACGGACAATCTAGCTCACCCAATTCACCTATACCACATGTCTTTGGACTTGTGGGGGAAACCGGAGCACCCGGAGGAAACCCACGCAACCACGGGTAGAACATGCAAACTCCCCACAGAAATGCCAACTGACCCAGCCGGGGCTCGAACCAGCGACCTTCTTGCTGTGAGGCGAACGTGCTAACCACTAGGCCACCGTGGCGCCCCCGATATTTGTTTATTATTCATATTTTTTAAATGTATCTATAATCATAGTAAAATAAAACCACCATTTAAAAAGTAGAATTCTGACATAAAATCAAAAACAAATTTACACTGCGTTTAAAGATAGATACAGAATAGTCAGCATACAGAAATATACATAAACAATTTATTTATTGCTTTAAAACAAATTGAATAACTTATTTAATGATACAAACTAATACTATCATTAGTAATTTAATACATAATTAATACAAAACATAAAATACAATATGCTTATGTAAAATAAAACACACAATTATTAAAATGTAAAGACTAAATGATCAGGCTAATTTTTATTATATTCTATATCATTAAAACCGTATCGCTGTCAACTGAGATAGTGGCTGAATATATATGCTTAAAATGACAATAAGTTATTATTTTGGTGCTCCGCTTTGATTAATCAACAGCTTTTTTTTTTACATTACAGTGGGCGTCTTCTAATGCATTATAAACATCCAAATTCAAGCTTGTTAACAAGAGTTAATACACCATGAGTTAACATTAACTAACAACTGTGAACAACTGTCTTGTCATTTACTACAGTTAACTAACATGATCAAATACTGTAATAGATTTACTGTTCATTGTTTGTTCACGTTAGTAAATGCATTAACTAACACTAATTAATACAACCTTATTATAAAGTGTTACATAAAAAATACTGGCTGTTTAGACATTTTTTATATATTAAAAACTGTAGAACTTTCATCGCAAAATTTCAGCATGTGTCAAAAATAATCCAGGTATTTATAAAAAAAAAATTAAAAAAAACACTGAAATGATCAAAGAAGACATGACACATAAATCAACTGCACCAGACCCCACTGGAATCGTTATTTTTCAGCTACAGAGAAATTTTCAGCATCAAATGCAAGTCAAACCTTGATTTCTTGGAGCGGTCTTTGTCCCGTCTGTCCCGGTCTCTTTCTCTGTCTTTGCGGCTTCTGTCTCGGTCTCTGTCTTTGTCTTTTTGACGACGATCTCTAAAATTAGAGAAGAATTTTATTTTTTTTTAGAGTTCACATGAGAAGAGTGGTATATGACTCTTTACACACCGGTCTGGAGATTTGGATCTGCTGCGGGAGCGTTTGCGTTCCCGGGATCTATGACGTTTGCGGTCTCGGCCAGGAGATCCTTTACGATCACGCTCTCTGGAGCGAGAGCGACTACGCTTACGGGACTCTCGCTCCTTCCCAGCCGAGTCCAGGTCCTTCTTCTCGGACTCACCAGCCATCTGAACAAAAAAAGAGATGAGCAAACATGCAACATGTTGAGAGGTGGGATATGTTAACGGTTGCAATAAATCGTCAAAATATTACCAACCACGATTAAAAACATTTGATTGATTATAATAATAACAAAAATAAAAATTAGAATAGACCCTTCTCACAAGATGCTGATAATCACATTATCACCATCAAAAATCTTTGACATTTAAATATGTTTTTAATTCAAAATATACATTTATAAAGCTACTTTATATTATATCATCTTTACATCAAATTACAAAAAAAACTACATTATTGCTTATGTGAGGTGTTTCTAATCCAGTGTTTATGGGGGGGGACATTGAATTTTCTTTTTTTTCTTTTTTTGTAATTATTTTTATGTAATCTTCACATTTTGAAGATTACATAATTTCTGAAAACATAACGTGTTCATATTGTTTTCTGAATCTGGCTTACATTATAGAAGACTAACTGCCACATATATGGCTTATATTCTGGAGATATATTTCCTTTCTAACACCGTGTTAAATGTATTTAACAGATTTGGCTCAGGTGAATAGAAAGGGCCTTTTGTAAGCTTCTGGGGGGAAAATAATGCATCCCATTTTAGACAAAGTGCGTCAAGTTAAATAATTAAAACAGGTTTAACCACAATGAAACTATAACACTCCATGTGCAATATATCTTGAAATAAAAATAGATTCACTGTAGTTTTAATAATCTCGCTGCACCCCACACTGAAGGAGCAAATGAGCCCAGCAATGCTCAAACAAAGTCTAAGTAGAAGATTATAATGGGTGAAACTGAGTTATAAATAAACGTTCAGCTGTGTGGTACATAACAAGAAAAAATGCCTTTACTTGCCTTTATTGATCAAAATGAAAGATCTTGCGAAGCCTGTGCGTTTCACTGAGCCGCCATTATGTTTGGCGTCAACATATGACGTACTTCCTGTGAGGGATTGTGGGAGATGTAGCCAAAAACAATTTTTAGTCAAAACATTGTTGTTGTTGCTGTTCTTTTGTGTTCATACAAATATTTCGTGTTGTTGTGGTTCTTGTATTGTGTTGTACAAATTTTAATAAAAATTTTAAGTAAAAAAAAAAATAAAAAATTATTTGTATTACAGTATTGTGTTAACCATATAACCAAATATAAAACGTTCATTCATTTATTTCTTTTCTTTTTGGCTTAGTCGCTTTTTTGGGGGTCGCCAAATTGGAATGAACTGCCAACTTATCCAGCATATGTTTTACGCAGCGGATACCCTTCCAGCTGCAACCCATCACTTAAACATCCATACACACGTATACTTCGGACAATTAGCTTACCCAATTCACCTATACCACATGAAAACCGGAGGAAAACCACATGAACACGAGAAAAAATATGCAAACTCCACACAGAAATGCCAACTGACCCAGCGGAGGCTCGAACCAGTGACCTTTTTGCTGTGAGGCGGTTGGGTTGGTGAGGCGACAGCGCGACACACTGCGCCACTGTGTCTCCCTTGTCAAACATTAATAATATTAAAATATTAATAATGATAAATTATTATTATTAACTATTAAATAACAAAAAAATAATATATATTAATATTCATTAGTATTATTAAGTAAATTAATTAATTTAATAGATAAATTATTCATTCATTTTCTCGTCGGCTTAGTACCTTTATTAATCCGGGGTCACCACAGCGGAATGATCCGCCAACTTATCCAGCATTTGTTTTACGCAGCGGATGCCCTTCCAGTCGCTAACCCATCTCTGGGAAACATCCATACATTCTCATTCACACACATACACTACGAACAATTCAGCTTAGCCAATTCAACTGTACCGCATGTCTTTGGACTTGTGGGAGACACCGGAGCACCCGGAGAAAACCCACGCAACCATGGGGAGAACATACAAACTCCACACAGAAATGCCAACTGACCCAGCCGAGGCTCGAACCAGCGACCTTCCGGTTGTGAGGCGAACGTTGTGATAACCCAGCAAGCATTTTTTGGTCTAAAAGACGTCTATTAGACGTCTAAACATAGCCTAGATGTCTAGGCTAAATCATGGCTAAATTTGGGCTGTCAGTGAAAATCTAATAGACGTCTAACCATAGCCCAAAATTAGACGTCTAATAGACGACTACATATATCCGTCTAATAGTCGGTGAATTTTGGTCTAGGCTAAATCAGTGAAATCTAGTCATCTAGTCATCTAGTGAAAATCTAATAGACGTCTAACCATAGCCCAAGATTAGACTAGTCTTCATTTAGACACCTAGGCCTATACAACGACTACATATATCCGTCTAATTGCCGGTGAATATTGGTCTAGGCTAAAACAAGGCTAAATTTGGGCTGTCAGTGAAAATCCAATAGACGTCTAACCATAGCCCAAGCCTAAACAAGTCATCCAAATATCAGCTAATGAATGACTGTTTAAACAACAAAAA
>CAIGQQ010029112.1:25015-37274 GCA_903798035.1 Danio albolineatus | reverse complement strand
TATATATATATATATATATACACTACAACAGATCTAATATGGTAAAGATTAAGCCAAAGGAAGATTGTAAAACTCTTTATCCATTACTTTCTCTCTCTCAGATTTCACTCCCCAGAGCATCTGACAATATGTTCCTCAGACAGAGGGCATGCATTAGGGCTTCCCCTACCATAACACAAATTGCAGTAAAGCTTGTCAATAGCAGGGAAGCATTTTCTCTCGTTAACTACAGGGAAAGAGTTAAACGACATAATTTATCAATTTGACTCACGTCATAATACCTGTTATACATTCATTCATTCATTTTCTTTTCAGCTTAGTCGCTTTATTAATCTGGGGTCACCACAGCAGAATGAACTACCAATTTATCCAGCATATGTTTTACGCAGCAGATGCCCTTCCAGCTGCAACCCATCTCTAGAAAACATCCGTACACACTCATTCGCATTCATACACTAAACGGACAATTTAGCCCACCCAATTCACCTATACCACAAGATGTTTACTGGGAAGGTGGCATGGGATCCAAAAAAATCTGATGAACATGCCAGGTTGACACTGCACCATCTGTCCTGCTGTTGGTTGCCAGTGTTTGACTTTAGTTGTTCTTTATTCCTGACATTGCGGCCTCTTCATTTGTGCTGCTCAGTGGGACTTTGCCTGCCCTTCACTCAGCCATGAGGGCAGAAATCAAAGTGATTTATTGCATGGTTTGTTATCTAATGGCTTTACTTGACAACAGTTGATAATGAGTCTTTAAAAAAAATCTGAGCTTCACAAGAGATGGAGAAAGAGATGTACAGTATGAGAGCTTTGCGTGCAGACACAGATTTTCATTCCTCACCTGAAAAATATACAATTAATAAATGATTAATTCTGTTTTAGTTCTCAATTCATCCTTTAGCACCATTAAAACCAACAATAGCTGATTCCACTGCCTTTCTTGAGGGCATTTTTGATTGTTGCACAAAAATGCTTATTGTAAATACCGGAATGTGCTCATATTACAACGTGCATATTTAAAAGACCTACGTGCACAATTAAGTATGTACAGTATGTGCAAGAACTGTTACAGAAACACATGTCAGAGTAAATTGTTCAATGGGTTTATTGCATTTCATCAGCATCAGGCTAGTTGATTGGTTTGCATTCAATGCGTCAGAGCTCATTGACCCAATCCAGCATGTTGAATCAACGATGGCCACTGGCTGAAGAGAGCACTCTAAATGGTTATTCAGCAATGAATCAGTGCGTGAGTGTGACAGTAGCTATGTTTCTATCCACCTATTATATATATATATATATAAACGGTTGATGGAAACTCCAAGATGCGCGTAGATTTTAAAAATGCACATAAACACATACAGTATGCGCATAACTGAGTAGGATAAACTTTTTTTAGTGAGGAAAAATGTGCATAAACTACAATGGAAACACTTTTGCCAAACAAATTCCAGTATGCGCATTAAAAACGTCATGTGATTTGGATATAAGAGATCGTGTGATGATAAAAATGTTTTTGACTGGACATACCAGCAGGCTGACCACTTCTGAAATGTTGTTTTGGTCATTCTAAAACGTCTTTTCCTTATTAGTGTTATTATATTATTAAATACTTCCAGAACTGTCATAGCATCTGTGCTCCGCGTCTCAAGCCTTCAAACGCCACCACATGTTCATTGCGTGTCAGCATTGTCTTCTGAAGCACAAGTCACTTATTAAATGAAGAAAAGATTCACATAGCTTCTCCTATTGCGACAAATTACATTTTTACTTTTGATATTTGCCACCAGTTAATCAGGAAGTGACGATTTTGTTCTCTTTGACTCGTTGGATGGCCTTTTATGCAATTATGAACTTCTTGTAGAAAGACACTCACTCATCTCTCTGACTCTCCTGACTCTCACATTTGTGCTATAGACACTTTCTTAATCACTCCATGTCTCTTGGAAACAAATTGTACTTCATTCAGGTGAGTGGGCTTGACAAACCACCTGTAGAAACACTCTTCTTTCTTATATCTTACAAGAACTCAATAAGGAAAATAATGTTTACTATAAATGTACCACAATCACGTTGCACCTTTTCCTTCAACCTCTTCCACAACCTCTTGCACAATATCCTGGACAGCATTGTTCAGTCTTATGAAAAAGTACTTGTATAGCCTGTCTTACCTCTATAGTTAAGCATTTTATAGTGTATGTTAGTTAGGAATAGTTTTTTAAAAATAGCTCTTATGTCCAGTGTTGTGTTTGTATTGATGATTAATTTATGTAGCACCGTTGTCCTGCAAAAAGTGACATTTTGTTCCTCTGTATGTCTACGCATGTAGCGGAATGACAATTAAGCTCAACTTGATATTCCAGTTTGCGAATAAATGTAATTTGTGTGTTTAGATGGAAACATAGCTACTGAAGTGATGTAGATAACTCAAGCCAAGAAGGAACACAAAGAGGCCTGCTGTAATTTCACTACATTTCTCAAATATATGCAAACAATTATTTAATTATCACACATATTTGCATGAGCAAATCTACTACTGTGTCAACTATTGTGATAATGGAGGTAAATGATTCTGTGTTTACAATGTGGATGTGCGCGTTTTAATTTTCAGTCTACCCTTGTGGACGGGAAAACAGATACTGCCATCTGCAGGTGTGTATACAAACATCCTTCAAGCAGGTGCAGAACACACTCTCTCATTTCAGTTTGCTGCCATCTGTTTGGTGTGTTCATGAGCAGCTTTTTGGTCCAGATGGAATCAGATTTTTTGCTAACGTAAGATGACAACACAGCCAGGTATCATCTGCTTTAGTTGTTGGCTTGGTGTATACCTTCCTTAGGAAGCCCACAGAGACTTCTTCTACTGCATCAAATTCACTTTTTCTTCTTTATGTTTGGCACCAGTTTATCAGGAAGTGACTATTTATTTTTCTCTCCGACTTATTGGAAGGAAATGCTTTTTTTGCAAATGTTTAATGCGATGGTTCAGTTTTGCACATTAATCCAATTTGCATTTTTGATAAAAACAAGCTATTAGTTTCTCCTGCTGTGCAGATAAGCATACAACGCTTGATTAATCTTCATATTGTAGTTATGCTGTCTAAAAACATCTGCATAGTTTCTGTTATTCATTTTGACTTTTTACATTATAAAAATGATCCCATTCAGTTTACTGGATGGACAGCTTGCCATAAACCTGTCAAAATTAAATCAGAGGAAACTACGATGTAACGGCTTTTTGCGAGCAGTGCAGCAGATAAAACAAACAGCGTGCTTGTGGCTTTCACCATGGTAATTCATATTGTGACCTCCTAACAAGCAAGGACTTAATGATAGAAAGGCGAACAGATGTCTTCAGCTCAAAATGGTAATTATTTAAAGAGCTTAAGGTTTCAATTATCCATTATCATTTCCGCAGAAGGAACTCTCTGAGTAATAGAGTGCTGTTTAGCCATGCAGTGGTTTGTGTAATTCTTCTGGGTACTTCAATTAAACTTCGTTTTTATTCAACCGGAGATACAAAAAATAAGCTATGCGATTCTGTGTGATATGCTTTGAGGACCTGGCTTTCATTCATTCTTTATTTGTTTGTTTGTTTATGAGTGGGGTTAACGGTTAGGGATGCATTGAAGCATCTGTGGCTTATGATGACGGTTTCAATTTAAATGGATTTGAATTTCCCATCAGTCATTTTACATGCTGTGTCAGTCTGTCTACATCCATTCTGCTTGACAAACAGCTTGCCAGGACTATTCGTGATCATGTGAATATTTGTTTCGAGTGGATGGATTGTGATTGAACACCATCACTGCTATGTGATGTTTAATCTACGGTGCCAACGGGGTCTGCTTATGAGCCTGGTAGAAGATGCTGATCAGCTTTAAACACAGCAATGCTGATTGATGTTGCTGAGGTGAATCGGAACGAACCATGAATCCTACTCAGTTTATTCAGGAGATAAGAGCTGGTCCATTTTCCATACAAAGTGCAACGTTTGATCCTCTTATTTTGATTTATTTGTGTTATGTTGTGGTTTGTAGACCATACTGCCTTAATCAGACTCAACATGTCCAAAATCCATAATCGTTGTTAATCAGATATTTGATACACTACCTGACAAAAGTCTTGTCTTATCTAAGTTTTAGGAACAACAAATAATAACTTGACTTCTGGTTGATCAATTTGCATCAGAAATGGAAAAACAAACACCTCTAGAGGATGCTTATTTTATCAAAATAAAATATAATAATGCTTGATTTTTAATTATTTAATTAGGACAGTAAGATCTGACTTTGCTTAGACAAAAGTCTTGTTATTTAACAGAAATAATGTACAATATAGAATATAAAGTCATTGTGCATTGGAAAAATAATCAATATTGTGTATGACTCCCATGAGCTTGGAGGACTGCATCCATACATCTCTGCAACCACTCAAATAACTTATTTTTAAAGTCATCTGGAATGGCAACGAAAGTATTCTTGCAGGACTCCCAGAGTTCATCAAGATTCTTTGGATTCATCTTCAATGTCTACTCCTTCATCTTACCCCAGACATTCTCAATAACGTTCATGTCTGGTGACTGGGCTGGCCAAATCAGGAGCAGCTTGACCTTCTTTGCTATCCTGCTGAAGAATTTACTCTCTCCTGTAATTTGCAATGTAATGGGCAGCACAAATGTCTTGATACCTCAGGCTGTTGTTGTTGCCATCCAGTCTGCAGATCTCTCGCATGCCCTAATACTGAATGTTACCCTAAACCATGATTTTCCCTTTACTAACATTGACTGATTTTTATGAGAATCTTGGGTCCATGCGGGTTCCAAAACGTCTTCTGCTGTACAGTATACTGTATGTGTATGGATGGATTGGTATGCAGTTCAACAGATGGTTCATCAGAACAATCTACCTTCTGCCACTTGATAAACTAGAAGTCGAGTTATTATTTGTTGCTCTTACAACTGGGATCGATGACTAGACTTTTGTCAGTTAGTGTACAAGCTGTTTTTTTTTTTTACTTTTTAGCTGCAGTGACTAGTAAGAAATTAATATAGTCAATAAATTAACACCATTCAGCCAATCTTTTTCTTTCACTCTTTCTTAAAAGTAGCTTTCTGGTGGGTTGATGAGATTTCTGCTTTCCCTGGTATTCAAAATCATGACCTTGGCTAGTGCCAGTCTTTATACTTTAAACTGCAGAAAGGCATACTGCACAATATGGCTTGCATTGACAACATCAGTTCACAATGACAGACACTATACCATTTTGTTTTTGCCGTGATTTTTTTTTACAGTTAGCATTTGTTCCAATGGCAGGCATAATATACCATTAGTTGTCTTTCGATTTCCACAGAATTAAAAATTGATGGCTTGTCCACTTCAGGGTTTATTGTCTTTCAATGTTTTCAGAGACTGTGTTTTTAGAAGCTCTCAGAGGCTCTAAGGAACATGTCAACATGTAACAAACCACAGTATTTCCTGTCAGAATTTACAATCCAAATCATGCAGCCAGGTCTATAGAATCACCCCACAACCCCTAATTACACACCATTGCATTTCCACATTCTGCATACCCACAAACGATTGTTAAGGGGTCAGGAACCGACAAGCCATAAGTTTTCACTTGATTGGTTGCTGACTTGTTTGTTGTGGTTTGTCAACATTTGTTGGATTGTATCCTCAGGGCAAAGGTGTATGTTCTTGGTATTATGTACACTGTGGTTTAATTTAATTCACAGCAGGGCTGTCAGACTGATATGTCTGGTGCAGAGGTGGGGGGTTTGCTGCTCTGAGTTGTGATAACTTCCAAAAGAACGAGCTCAGAATCAAACATCAGGACGGAACTAGGCATAGCATGCAGTCTCTTTTTACAGTACATACATAACTTGCTCTGGCATCAGCTTATTATAATAAAATCTGAAAGATCATTTGATCTCTACAAGAATACTGAGTACTGAAAATATACAGAAATATATTATGTTTTAAATGTTTAATAATATATAAAAATGGAATAATATAGACATTGTATTTGTTCTGCATACAATACAGTAGGTTTTAGTACAGTACATTGTAGTGTAATTAGTAAATAGCCACATCAACAACTATTATTCTATGTATTTTTGAAGGTAAAAACAGCAGCTCTGGGTTGAATGTAATTGTTTACACTTTAAGGGTGCTTTCACACCTGCCTTATTTAGCTCGGTTGAATTGCACGAGTGTTTGTTTTCCCTTTTAGTGTGGTTCGTGTGGTTGCATGTCTCTTAAATGAGTTCTAAAACAGACTTGAATTTGAGTCTGTTCCTCGCAGTTATATGGATGGTGAAGATCTGTATTGCAGTAGAAAAACAAATTTACTTTTGGAATTCATTTGCATTAAGTTTTTAGACATAAGTAAAGGTACATTTGGAAGAAACCAGACTGCTGTGTCATTTTCAAGCTGAATGCATTTGGTAGTTGTATTTGCTTTTCAGACACTGGGAAATGGAAAAAATGACTTTGACTCCATTGTGAACTTTTGCAGTAATGGCTGCTCTTGTGTAGCAGAATAGCAGTTTTAAATTGTAGGAACTTTAATGGGTTGGTTATGGCAGACCGGGCTGCTATTCACCATCATTTCCATTAAAGCTGCTGGCTGGTGTGTGTGTGTTAGCGAGGTATAATTTTGAGCAGGGGGTTAACAGATTACTGTCCATTTCTCAACACAAAAAATAAATTGGCGAGGACATGACCTCATGTCAGTGTTTTTATTTTATTTAATCTTTGTGTTCTATATTTATCAAATGTATTAATGTATAATTTAATGTGTGTTTCTTACATTAGACATTTTGTATTACGTTAGAATAACTGACTACAATAACAGTTGTTTTTTTTTTTTTTACATAATAAAATAAACTGGTGCACTGAAACTGCTGTCAAAAAATGAAATCCATGTCTTAATACTATGTGTTGCTTTGATAAACACCACTGCAAACCAAGCGACAACATATCGCTCTCCCTCTGGAAGCCAATACCTACACTGTAAAACTTTGCTGTAAAAAAACAGCGACATTTTACAGTAAAATTCTTTATTTTCACTAAAACAGTGATATTCTGTAAAAAAACTATGCATTCTGGGTAATCTTGTTGTAAGTTTACAGAGCTCAAAGTCGACACTCAGAGTCTGTGTTTGACATCACATTTTGTGCCCTTGTTCACTATTATGTACACTAGTTCCTTGATATAGTTCACATGACAGAGTTAATGAACACAAATGAGTGAATTCAGACACTGATGAACACCTGCTGTTAATAATCATGATCACTGAAGGAAAAAGAAACAATAAACACAAACTGGGACTTCAGTTGCAGCAACAAATAAAATCACGTGAAATAAAACACCTTCAGTCTCTGCAGAAGACTATTAAACTCCACAAAGCTTCAGCAGATTCACTTATTACTGACTGCTTTGACTTCTACACAGTTCTTATTGAGAATGAACAGAGATTTTGGTGTTTTATTTAGTTTGGTGTCACCATAATGGAGGTCAGTGACTGCTTTAGTTGGGCTCTTCACCCTTGACTTATTGAGTTTAGTTAAACTCTGGGTGCTGTAACTCAGAGATTATGAAACACCTTTGTTATAACGTAAACTATTTTGCTCTTATTGTGCTAGGATTACTTCAAGCCTAATAATATGATTGATTATCTGAAATAATTTACCACTTTTTACTGTGTTTTGTGCATTTATGTTATCAATGAAAAACAGAAAAGTAACCAGTTAATTTTCCGGCAGAGAGAGTAAACAAGATTTAAAAAAAAAAAAACAGTTCAGCTGTTTTAATGACACACTCAGACCTCAAGAATCAGACCTTCTACCTCAACAATGGTAACAATTAAAATATTTTATGCTGCAATTCATGCTGGGTGTGGCAGAGAACAAAAATCCCAGCATGCATTGCAGTATGAATAAATTATATAGCTTACTGGTGTTACAGTTTTCATTATTTGCTGTTGATTCTGTTGTTGTTTATTTTGAAGTTGTTGATTTTGTCATTTTTAGCCTCCTGTTTGTGATGTTTGTTAGTTTTGTTCATTTGTTAATGGTCACCATTGTTGAGGTTCATACTCTGATTATTGATGTCTCTGTGACCACAAGTTCAACAGTAGAATTTTTGTTTCACTTATAAACCTTCATAATTCTGTGGCACATGCTAGCATGTTACTTTTAATAATGGATTAAACATTGGTTAACATCAGTGAACTATTTTATCACAGGTTGTACCTCATTTAAAACTAAATCAGTATCACCAGACATTGTTTATTGTTTTTCATTTTATGTGATGTTTTTTTTTTTTTTTTTTTACTTATCTAGTTTACTGTAATAAATACATTTTTCAAACAAAGTTCTTTAAGTTACAGCAGCCCAAATAAATTAATATTAAGCGGTTCAGGGCTAAGAGCCCAACTAAAGCAAACACTTTTCTCCATGATGGTGACTTTAAATGTAAAGTTTTGTCTCAAGAAGAACTTTGGTGGATGTTAGACAAAGCTAGTAATTAAGTGTAGCTGGTGATGCTGTTTGTGGAGTGCTTTAACTATCTGCAGATTTTTTTTACTTATTTATTTATTTTTGGGGGGATTTAATAATTTGTTGTACAACATTTCATTACAAAGCTTGACAAGTTGTAGTTTTTGTTTCTCTATTTACTGTTCTTGTTTTTTACTTCAGTAGTTCTTTTTGTAAGCAGCATTTGTTAATCACCAATACTCAATTATTATATAATTAACTCATTATCTTCAGCTGTGTTCGCCTGTTTCTTGAGCGCTCAGTGGACACTTGGAAGTGTTCATTCAAAACAGAGAACTTTTCTGTGAGGTTTAAAGGGTTAAAGGTTTGAGAGAGTGTAAAACTGTATTTTAACAGTAATATACTGTGAATGTAAACTACAGGCATAGACTGCAAAAACACAGTATGTGGCTGGCAACCCAGCTGCCAGTATTATTCTGTAAAATCAAGAAAAAACAGTATTTTTCTGTAAAACCTGAGTCAAATTTCTTCTGTGTGTCACTATTGTGGAGGAGAGTAGAGTCAGTGTTTGAGTCAAAGATGAACACAAAGGACTGATGTTATCCTGCATGTTTCTTGATTAAAAGTGTAGTTGCTGATGCAGTAAGAGTCTCTATGTTAATTTTAGATCTTCATGCATGTGAGCTATAAGAGATTTTGGGTTAAACTGAATGTTTTTAAATAACGAATTTTAATCATCATTATTAATGAACACATAAGAAATATTTGTCCATAAATTCAAACAGCAGTTCGAGGTACTGCAGTCTATTCTATTTAATTCACAGTTAAAGGCTGTAAATTAAATTACAGTGATGCTACTGTGAAAAATACAGTAACTGGCTGGCAACCCTGCTGCCAGCTGTTTACTGTAAAATCTACAAGGAATTTTTTACAGTGTAAGTAACTGAAACTGCAATTCATCAAAATTCCGCTAGTCCTGGCTCCATAATAGAGCAAATTTCTAATAATCCCTCTGTTAAAATGACCAATTTTACAGCAGAAAAAATTTGTGTTTACAGCATGGTACAAAGAGCAATTTTGGTTCATATAGCTAATATTACCCTTCATGACAACTGTGAGGGGGGTGAAACTCATCCGTTTCCTTTATATTAAGTTATTTTAAGTCTGCATATTTAAGGGCGTGGCCACTTGATTGACAGCTAGGTCTCGCTGGTCGCTGTCACGTCACCTCAGCTGATTCCGGCTGATTAGCCGCTGATCTTGGCATCTTCATTGTATTTTTGTGTTGTTTTTTATGGCTTTACACAGTCAGTTGCCTATTGGAATTATTTCAATTACAATTATCAGATAATATGGCATGCTGTGTGCACTTAATTGTGCTCACAAACCATTCGCGAGGTCTCCGTTTCCCAGGTGAGTATAATTATAATTGTATACCATATCTATAAATGTATTTGCTTTATTTAAGATAATTTTAGCATTTAGAATTTTCTTTAGACCTGCAATGCACTTCAGAATCTGACCGATTGATTAGCTGTATGATATAAAACGGTCATCCAAAGCTTTGTCATACAGTGTTATGCCTGGATTTCATAAATAACCTTGCATTTACTAACACAAACTATATATGAAATAATTCACATTTCCCTCCTGTAGAAAAACTTCATAAGAACAATGTTTAGTGGCACTTAGTATATTACAACAGTATTTTTAACAGTCTAAACACTTTATTAATATAGTATACAAACAAGCACATGTGGTCAGAACACAAACAAGTCACAGGTAATGAACTATTATGCTTTTCTCCCAAACTAAGCAAAATGCTAGCAGGTGTCTGTAGCTCTGCTCATGCTCCGCCTCTTTGTCCTTATTTAGATACCCCCAGCTGGAGCAGTGACGTCACGGATACTACATCCATATCTTTTACAGTTTATGCTGCAAACGCAATCTGAATATTCTCAAAAAGCACTTCAATAGTTCAAATAATACATATTTAAAAAAAAAAAATAAATAAATAATAATAATAATAATAATAATAATAATTAATACTACTACTAATAATAATAATAATTATTATAATATTAATATATATTTAGAAAGGCCCACGATATCAACATTGTCTATGTTCATTATCATTATATATTGTATTATTAAATATATATTACCTACACTGCTCTGTTCTATTTCTTTGTGTGAAATACTATTTCCTTTCCCCCAAATATCAATGTGTTGCTTGACTATACACTCAGAAATAAAGGTATGCTAGCTGTCACTGGGGTGATACCTTTTCAAAAGGTACACATTTGTGCAGTGAAGCTCGCAATGCTGTTATTTAATGGAGTTGTTTAATCCTCTGTTTTAATTCAGTTGGTGTGGTGTGAAGCTGTGTGTGTAGTTTTATTTCTTCCTTCAAATTCTTATTCCTCCAGTGATTGTGTTTGCTAACAGCAGCTGTTCATCAGTGTCTAAATTCAGTCATTTGTGGTCATTCACTTTCTATAGTGGACTAAACTAATTGACTAATTTAGGGACTAGTGAATGAGGGTGTATGATGAGATTTCAGACACTGATTACTTTCTCGAAAACAAAGGTTTAATCTATTACAGTTATTTTCCGTATTTTGTACAGAAATGAGCTGTAAATCATTCAACAGATTTTCACTGTATATTGTGCAGACTTGTACTGTTAAAATCACGGAAATTTTTTATAGTGTACTTTAATACCCTTTAGGTATTAATAAATACCTTTTATGTACAAATTTGTACCATTTGAAAAAGTACCAGCACACTGACAGCTCGCGTACCTTTATTTCTGAGAGTGTACTAACATCAATTGCTGACTGGTTGTCATGTTAACAGTCCCATAAAGGAACAAATATCCTTAAATATCATTATAAATATCTAATACATTTGAAAAAATAACAACATGCGTTTATCAAAGAAGTAAATTCATACTTTTAATCCCTAACACACAATTAGTGCTCTTGAAATATGAAATGGAGATGGATCCAGATTGAACTTTCTCAGGGTCAGCGTCTCTGTTTTGTTCATCACACGCTTGTGTCAAGTACAAGTAGCGCGGATAGAATTTGAATTGCAAGATGGCAAGCTATGAGCCTGCTTTAATTAAACAAAATGATTGATCATGAAGGTTTACAGTGTAGTAATTTTCTGCCTTGGTTAAACTGATTAATCGTAATGATGTAATGTGATGGATTCCCATTGGCACATCAGTGAAAGCGCTGGTAATTGGCAAGAGTAAAGCTCTGCGTGCTAAAAATAAGCATGTAGGACATCCTCTTTCCTAGCAGTAGGAAATTGAGCTTAAGGCTTTGAGGCTGGAAGGGCAAAAAAATGATCTAATGCTGTCTGAAGAACTAAATGCTGTGCCGGGCCAACCTACTCATGCATATATTCAGTTTAATTACTAATAAATATCTCTTGCTTGAACACTTTAGCATCCTCAGATAATAAGATGAACTCTGTTTTTAGGTTATACGGCATGGGGTGAGACTAATGTAGTGTGCTGACTAGAACCACCCAGCAATCATATTTCAATTAATCTAATCCTAGTTTGCTTTAAACGTGTTAACATTCAATAAAATAAGAGACATTTCTCAACTGTATGTAAAAGGTGTAGACCAAAAATCTGGATCAGTAACTGTAAGTGTATGTTTTATTAACCCTTGTGCACTGTTCAAATTTACTACCCTTTGTTATGTTAGGGATGAAAACATCCACTGAGTTAAACTTC
>CAIGQQ010029112.1:0-22525 GCA_903798035.1 Danio albolineatus | reverse complement strand
TTATTATTATTATTATTATTATTATTATTATTATTATTATTATTATTCATCATTATCATTTTTATTATTGTTATTATTAAAGTAGGATTTTTTTCATTTCCTGATAAATATTTAATTTAATTTCTTAATAAATAACCTCATTATTTATTCATTCATTTATATGATTTATATATGATCTAACAATATTTGTTAGCTTTATGTTTTAGAATAGAATATGTAATGCTCTCAATGATATTTGTAAAGGAAACATTTTTTTTTGTGTTGGCTTCCTACAAAAAAAAAAAAAAAAAAAAAAAAAAAAACATTTTGTAACTAACATTACACTCAGTGTTTTCTACTGATTCCATTTAGGCAAACTCTTAGGCCTGGCCTCTTAGGTAATTTCCTTCGTTTAATTCCTTGCAGCTCAGAGAATTCATAAAAGCATATGAAAACTTGCTAGTCTTTAAGTTTTACCCCATGCTGCTCAGAAGGGAAAAGGTACCTTTGAAGTCAGGGAAAGACACAGATCCCGCAATTTCTATTTAATTATTTCATTTGTTATCTGTCTGTGTTTTGTGGTTTTCCTCGCCCTCAGCAATATTAACATATCATTTTTTTTTTTTTTTTACAAAATCTGTCACAGTTCATCCGTATTTGATCTTACAAAATGAAGTTAACTAAATTTAATTAAGCTGTGCTGCTCAGTTCAAACATTCATCAGAAACATGTTTAGCGTGCCTTGGTAGGAGAGTATACCAATGTATGTATCAACATACTGCTGATGTGTGTATGTGTACAGTATGTCTGTGTACAGTGCAGATTGTGTCAAAGCAAAGATGTACAGGCAATGATAATTAAAAAAAAACTGGTACAAAGCATCATAATTTTGAAACAATTTCAATACATTAAGCTCATTCAGTTTAGCATTCAGTTTTGTTCCTGTTATTTCGTTGATGATTCAAAAGACTCCACCAATTGATGGAAATTGGTGAAAAAAAAAGTTAAATAAATGAAGGGACTAGTTGTCATGTAGTAAAATGAATGAGTGGCAGGGCTGCAGTATAGTCAAAGGTTGATGACTATATGAGCATATTAAATGCCTTTTTTGGTAGAGGTTGTTCTCAGACCATCTTTAGGTCCCAGTTCGAGGGTCCATTCTTCATACCTTACTTAACTGATCTCTGGCTAATTTAGTTCTTTATACAAGTTCACAAATCAGATTAAAATGTTTGTATGAACTGATCTGAGATTGCTGCATGTGTTGTGAAGGACTGATCTATCAGTCCTTGAAATCATGATCAACAATGAACGATTGGTGTAATGACATCATCTGATTAACATTCATATATCTACACTGTAAAAAAAATCTGTAATTTTACGGTTTATTTCTGGCAGCTGGGGTGCCAAAAAAATTTAAATAACGACCGTTAAATTACAGAAATATACTGTAAAATAAGAGATATTAAATTAGAGAAATTTCCTTAAATTTTTAATTCTGGTAAATTTCTGTAATTTAATATCCGTTATTTTACAGTACATTTCTGTAATTTAACAGCCGTTATTTTACATTTTTTTCCCAGCACCCCAGCTGCCAGAAGTAAATCATAAAATTACGGGTTTTTTTTACAGTGTATGTGAGCAAAGTTATATATAATTCGGAATAAACTGTTTGTTAAATAGAATATGCAATAGCTGCATGCTTTACAATTTGATGTGTCAATAGTATTTAGCTATTTTTTTTGTTTTACTTTTAGAGTGGATTTTTTTTATTATAGTAGGCCTATTCAAGTATCTTAATAAATGGCTGTTTAAATAAATTTTGCATTAAAAAAGCATTTTGATTTTGGTAAAGGTGTCTTCAACTCTTGAGAAGCATCAAGTCATATTAGCTGTCAAAAACGTGTGCACGACTGCATAAATTGCTATTACTTTCCTTAAAAATATATTGGCTATTATCATACCCAAATTGTGCTAAAGCTGAGTCAATAATTTAAACTAAATATCTAAATATCTAATATCTTAAAAGTCCATATTAATAAATTTAATCTTTGAACCCCTTGGGGAGAGAACACCCCAGTGATAGCTTTTGTACATCTATTTAAAAGTTTCACAGTTTTATTTATATATTTTTAACTATCTTATTGTTTTCCCCAGTGTGTATAATCTATAGGTTACTAAAAGTATCAGCATCCAGTACATACTGTACTGTCAGTATTACCTTTGCTTGAAATGACCCAATCTAATCCTGTATGAAATAAACCTGCTCCCAAGCAGATTTGAGCTACCATACCTGTTGCTATGACAACAACTCTCAGATGAGTTTTGAAGAAAGAAACGATTGTGGATCATGTCAAATAGTCAAAAACCAATTTCAGCTAATTGACTAATCCACATACGAAGAACGGACCTCAGAACACAGAGGCTATGTTAACACTAGTGCCTTTGTGTTTACATTCTGTTTTAACATGAAAATGATTCTCATACTGGTGTCTCCCAATTAGTTTCAGAAAGTATTTTCATTCACACTACATGCGTGGCAGAAGCTAGAGGTATTTAAAATATTATACAAATTGTCTTGTTTCAAAGCCTGATTTACTATTAAACTGCATTAGAAAAGTTGCCAGAGCATAACCGAACCAGATTTTAAAGCAAAAAAAAAAAAAAAAAAAAAATATATATATATATATATATATATATAAGTATATGTAAAATATACTACAATGCAACAAGGCTTATATTAAAATATATGGTAACACTTTATTTCGATGGTCCCTTTGAGTATTAGTAGACTAATGTCTTGAACAAGCGACCTTCTTGCTGTGAGGTGATTGTGCTACCCACTGTGCCACCGTGCTGTCATGTCAAATTCAAAAGATGATAAAAGCAGAAAGTACAGAATGTAGGCCCTTAAACACAAGTGATAAAAGGAATACAAATTATGATGACAGTTTTAATCAAACTGAATTAAAGCTAAACAAACATATCTCATTGAGCAGGAATGCGAATGTTTTCATTATACAGCAATTTAGCAGACACATTTTACATTGCAAATATTGTTTTGGAAACAATGATTTTTACTTGTGTTCCAGTGTCCACATAAAATATCATCATTTGGCTGACCATTTAAAGTGCAACTTTTTGTGTTTTATGCATGTACTGAATGTTTATTTAACTGCCGGCTGTGATGTTATTAAGTTGTTAACATTAGAATTTCTTTAGTCCACGTGAGATGCTTGGGCACATTTTCACTGTGTTAGGTTGCCAAATACATTTACTTTCCTAACATGGATTAGTATACGACTACCCACATAGCAAAAAAAAATTTCTGGCCCAATTCTGGCCCTCACAATCAGCTTTTGCTAGGCCCACATTCTGGAGTGAATTACGGAACATGATGGGACCAAATCTGGCTTCCATATAAGGGCCAAACATGGGCCATATCTAGGCCTAGTCTCAACCAAGTTAATAACCTATAACTTAGCCTGAACTGGGCCAGATATGGCTCATGTTTGGCCATTGTCTGGAAGCCAGATTTGCTATGTCATGACTAGGCATGGGCCGGTATAAGATTCTGACAGTATGATAACCTTGGATAAAAATATCACGGTTTGACGATAGTGTGATTACTGCTCTAAAATATATTCTTATATAAACACATTATATTTTATTTTGAAAAACATTTAATATATTTTGGAGCTGTAAATATATCAGGCTAAATAATGAAAATGAATCACTGAGTTCTGCTGTCTTCATTTGTTTCAAAAACACAGATTTCTTTATAATTTAAAACAGTATCTTTGGAGAACTCTTCTGCTGGAGATACTGTTGTCCTAAATAACAACAACAACAAAAAACATAAATAAAAAATCTTACACATACCTCAGCAACGATATTAAAGAAAATTTTGGCGGTTTTGAAACCTTGACTTTTCCAAACCGCGGTATACCTTGAAAACTGTTATCGTCCCATGAACCCATGAACCATTGAGCTTTAGGCGTGTTGATGATGGTAATGCTTAGTAATTGTTAATAATAATATAATTTGTGAAGTAGTAATTTGGTTAGGTGGTTCATTCTGCTGTGGCAACCCCTGATGAATAAAGAGACTAGACCAAAGAAAAATGAATGATTGTATGAATTATTTGGTTAATATACAAAATATATGTAATGTAGGTTAAATTCTGTTATTTTGCAGCATACAGGAAACAATAAATTAATAAATCTTGATTGTTTCCTGCATTAAAATGAAGACATTAGAGGATGCGAACAGGAAGATGGAAATTACTTTGTGTACTAAAATATTTCAGTCATTCTTTCTTTTTGGCTTAGTCCCTGTCAGGGGTCGCCCCAGCGGAATGAATCGCCAACTTATCGAGCATATGTTTTACACATCGGATGCCCTTCCAGCCACAACCCAACACCCATACACTCTTGCATTCACACACATACACTACGGACAATTTAGTTTATTCAATTCACTTATAGCACATGTCTTTGGACTGTGGGAGAAACTGGAGCACATGGAGGAAACCCACGTAAACACGGGGAAAACTCCGCATAGAAATGTCTTGCATGCCACCTTAAAGACTGTCCCAATCATTTGTGCCACCTCAGCCAAACCCGGGCCATTTTTGGCCCAAATGCCAGATGAATGCCTGCTGTGCCAGCTTTATGCCAAATCCAAGCCAGAATTCTTTGCTACCAGGGTAGTTTATTCTTATTTGAGTTTCACAAAACTATTCACAAAAAACAGATCTCATGAGCCATAATCTCCAGTAGCTGACAACCTCTGCTTCGGGTCCCTCACAGATCATCTATCTTTATATGTCCGCCTCTGATGCATCAAGCAGCATGACTTTGAAGTGTCATAGTCACCCCTTGCTAAGCAATGGCCTTGGGAAGAGCCTGTAGGACAAAAGAAGTTTCTGCTGGTGGGCATCAGTGTTCCTGGCACAGGTCTCTCTGGGTGACTGCAAACCTATTTTCCAGATGGCTGAATTAGGTTATAATCCTGCAGAGCTCTCATACAAATGATTGCATTCTCCAAACTCTGCAGTAGAATTGTAATTGTCACATATGCTGCTAAGCTTTAATATTATAGTTGTCTGTGTAATGAACTCAACTGCTATGATGGATGGAAAAAGTACAATATCACTGGATCACAGAGGGAACTGGTGGTAGCATCCTACAAAGATGTTAAAGTTGACCCAGGCTCATTCTGTTTGCGTACACCTGTGTACATTTCTGCAGAGCACCAAATATGTCCAGGAGCTACTTATTTTGCAGATTTTGTTTTCGGAAATCCACCAGAGGCCGCTGTGCATGCTTTTTGAGATCTCAAATTTCTCTCGCGAGTGTCATTCGCGTCTGCTCTTCTCGCGTAAATCAACCAGAGGCTGCTGTCAACTGACTGACTGACTGAACGACTGACTCACCCTGCTCCTTCCCAAAAGTGTTATAAAAAGCCATCCAAAAAAAGAAAAACGCTCACGGCAGCCTAATTTTTACCACGTTTTCAGATTTTATCACATTCTCACCCTGTAATTTACTTGTTTATTTTATTTATTGGCTTTTGTATATGTCTTATCTGCTTTCTGGAAGCTGCACCAGACTCGAATCCCATCGTCACAGTCAACTTCGCTCTGCGTCTCAAATCCTCTGACGTACGCGGCAAGTCACTGTACAAACTGGTAACAGCAGAAAAGTCGTCCATATAGAGTTAATCGGTCAGCTAGTAAGCAAGAAAATAAATGGCTTCATACCGCATCATAGCGTTTGTTTTAAAGACAAAATGCAGTCATAAATTCCTCTGGCTAAATAATTCACTATCTTCAGAAATGTATATAGGGGTATGTTTTCAGAATGAGCCTACTGCATGTTGGTTAAAGTTCTCCTATTATGGATATTTGAAAATGACCCATAATGAACTCTAAGTGAATGAAAATATCCTGCAAATATTTTAAATCTGAAAGTGCACCATGTATAAAGTTATTGTAAAAATTATGTAAAAATTAAACGCATATTATATGACAGGGTCACCAAACTCAGTTCTGGAGTTGCCGCTGTCCTGCAGAGTTTTGCTCCAACCCTAACTAAACAAATGTGAACAAGCTAAGCAATGTCTTTGTGTATACCTGTAGCTTTCAGGCAGGTGTTTTGAGATGAGCCACCAAGTTTGGTGACCCCATTATAAGACAATTCAAGGTTTTTTTTTTTTTTTTTTAACTTGCATGCAGGTCAACCTGTCTCGGGAACTCCCAAAACCAGCCCACGGTAATGTTTAAGATAACAAAATCAACTGGAGAGTAGTATTTGTAGATCAAGTCCCTGTCTTGCTTTACTTTTTATATTAAATTTAATTCCTCATAATGCCACTTTTTTTTCAAGACAGCATCTTGAAATTATTGTTCTGCAAAATACCATTCGTTCTTGTGTCTAGTTAATTAGAGAGTTTGAGACCCTGTGGTGTTGTATCCGACAACGTGAATAGTTTTAACTGCAGCTCTTTATCAGAAAGAAGCAGACTCTATGAACACATTGCCCTTGCTGTTTGTGCAGGGCTATCGCTGTGTGCAGGAGTACATCAGCACTCCAGAGTTGAGGAGTTCACATATGCACTCAGGAATTACCTCTATGTGGCTACTGGGAACGGTCTGGCTGAACAACTGGATAAATTCAATCATTTTGCTGGCTTTTTATTTGCAGATTTATGGAGGAAACTTATGGATACAAACTATAGTATGGCTTAGTAATGATTGGCTAGAAGAGAAGCAATACACACAAACTGTGTAACGTGTAATATTAATTGTTGATATTAATAACATTAAAACATGTATTATTATTAATTTTACTCACTTTCCTGGGAAAACACACATTCACACACACACACACACTCAGTCACTTATAATTATACATGTTTTTGTATGTGTGAGTGTATGTGTGAGAGAGCCATTTTCAGATTACAAACAGTGAAATAGGTTCAGTTTCAGCTTGGTGTGATATTTGGTGTGAACCACATGATTGCATTGTCTATAAAATTGAAAAGACAACAGCAGAGGTATGTCTTCAAATAAATTCTGAAGAACCCTATAGCTCAGACTGTTCCCTTTAAATCATTAATTCATTCATTTTCTTGTCGGTTTAGTCTCTTTATTTATCCGGGGTCGCCACCGCAGAATGAACCGGCAACTTATCTAGCATTTGTTTTACGCACCGAATGCCCTTACAGCTGCAGCCCATCACTGGGAAACATCCACACATTCTCATTCACACACATACACTAGGGAAAATTTTGCTTACCCAATTCACCTGTACCACATGTCTTTGGACTTGTGAGGGAAACCGGAGCACCCGGAGGAAACCCACGCAAACACGGGGAGAACATGCAAACTCCACACAGATATGTCAACTGACCCAGCCAAGGCTTGAACCAGCGACCTTCTTGCAGTGAGGCGACAGCACTTCCTACTGCGCCACCATGTCGCCCTCCCTTCAAATCATTTGGTTTCATTTGACAAAGCCCTCTATTTGACTGTGTGTGTATGTACTGTATGTTTGCTTTCTTGGTTTGGCTTTGCTGACCCTTCGAACTCTCCTGTAGAACAGAAAACAAACACTCTTTATTTCCCTGAAGTACATTTGTTTGAGTACAGCTCACTACAGTGCCACGTGCAGGCTATTGCTTCTCCCCCTTCTCCTCCATCATACGCATTAGACCTTCTATATGGATGGACCCTTCAATGGATTTAATAATACTTTCATGTCTATTTTTTATGGCTTTGCTCATGAATTATTGAAAGAACACACAGGAACCAGCATACAGATTTATTTGTCTTTCGACAGCATGAGGATGATGTGTGTCCTCTTGCACAGCAGAATGAAAAGGTCAGGTCATTCCAACTCGCATAAATGAATCGCTGCCACATGGATACTGTGTGGACGAATGGACCTACTGTATGGATAGACTATAGCTCAGCACAGTAAAATACCTGACAAAAGTCTTGCTGTCAATTACACTTGTAAGGGCAACAAATAATAACTTCTAGTTGATCATTTGGAAAAGTGGCAGAAGGTAGATTTTTCCAAATAATCATCTGTTGAGCTGCATCCCAATCATCACATATACTGCAGAAGAACTTTTGGAACCTACATGGACCCAAGATTCTCACAGAAATCAGTCAAGTTTGGTGAAGGAAAAGTCATGGTTTGGGGTTAAACTCAATTTAGAGGCATGAGAGAAATCTGCATAGTGGATGACAACATCAACTGCCTGTGGTATCAAGATACTTGTGCTGCCCATTACATTACAAACCACAGGAGAGGGCAAATTCTTCAGCTGGATAGGTCTCCATCTCATACTTCAGCCTCCACATCAAAATTCCTGAAAGCAAAGAAAGTCAAGGTGCTCCAGGACTGGCCAGCCCAATCACCAGACATGAACATTATTGAAAATATCTGGGCTAAGATGGAGGAGGCATTGAAGATGAGTCTGAAGAATCGTGACGAAATTGTGATGTTGACGTAAAACGGAATCTGCAATCCTATGTCAGTTCATTTTGAGAGATGACTCCATTTATGGCATAAGATTGTATTGTTGGATGCATGTGTTGCTTGACAGCAATGATACACAATGGCCTATTCATGTGCCATGGATCTGATATGAGTTCTGACAAATCAAGGGTGTTGACAATAATGCCATCACTGTCAGCATTATTGTCCTGACTGCACATAATTCCTCCTGCAACAATGCACTTCTTTGAGATCCACAAAAGTGAGTTTATTGGCATGGCAGGGGTTTGTTCACTTCATGGATGGAAAATCTTCGATTTGACTTTCATTTCCTGTCTGGGTTATTTATCCTTTCTGTCTGTTTGGACACACTTTGCAGCCTTTGCAGCCTCCACCTTCAGATCAATAGCTGTTGTCCCACAATCCTTACAGGTTTCTTTTAACCTTGAAAACATGTTGAAAACACCTTACGAACAGTTATTTTAAAAGCATTTCAAAATGTAGACTTCTGTATTTATGTTATTTTATGAGTTTTCATTTAACCCTTGTGTGGTGTTCATATTTTTGTTACACAGCCAGTGTTCATGGGTCTGGTGGACCCGCTAAAGTTTTGGCTTTCCAAATTAACACTATCAAACAATTTTATGTTAAATTACTCAACAAATGTTTACTTCATCGCAATTAGAAGCCATATGAACAACAAACATGGTTCATTTTTCTACTTTACCTTTTCTTAGATCACATCGATAAATTAATGTGCTTCTCTTTTTTTTATTAATTTTATGAAAAACAAATCAGTTATAATCAAGTGAAGTAAGTGGAAAGACACAACACATTTACACACGAAGCAATATGTTTCACAACTATTGATTTTTACTAATTCGAACTTCATTAGACATTTAACTCATATAACAAATAACAGCCCAGATCTTTATACCATATTTTGCAGGTTTCGATGGTATATACTGCCTAAAAGGGCAGCGGCCTCTAAATGGCATCAGCTGCTCATCAATGGTGACATTAGGCCCAGGGTTGTAAAACAGGGGGAAACACTGCACTTACTTATCCCACACTGTCCTGATGGCAGCTAGCTTGTCTATCTGTGTTGTCCCTGGTTGCATCCTTATCACATTAGCAGCTCTGCAGGGTGGCTCATTTCTTGGGCAAGAAGACCATTCAATTTCACAATTTTTTGACATCCATATTTCTTCACTTGCTGTGGGCTTGCTCTGGACCTGGCTGCTGATGGGGTAATCGTCTTCGTTTTGTTACCAAATTGTGCTCAACCTCATCCTCTTCTTCAAAGTCACTGTCAGACTCTGAATTTTCAGAAATGTGATCCTCATATTCTGAAACCTCTTCATTCACATCATCATCAAAAGCTCCTCTCTCTTCCAAAATGATTTGCAAGGCCCTCGCAGCAGATAATCTTTTGGCCATCTTGATCAGTTGTGATAAGGAACCACACTGGCAAAGTCTTATTTATAGTATTATGCCCCTAATTTGCAGGTAGGACAAGGTATGAGAAAATAAAGCTTGGTTTCCACAAGAGAGAGGGTAAAATGTGCGGGAATGTAAGAGCAGACAGTGTTGATAGTTGAATTTTCAACAATGTTGTAACTTTGTGCGGGAGCAGGGGGGAGGGGAAGAAAACAGCAGCACCGTGTAGAGTGAAGGAACACTGGACCTAGGGATAGGTCTCCCAAATAAGCTGAAAACTTGTTATCATTGACATACACTAACTGACAAAAGTCTTGTCATTGATCCCAGTTGTAAGAGCAACAAATAATAACTTGACTTCTAGTTGGTCATTTGGAAAAATGGCAGAAGGTAGATTATTTCCATTAAATCATCTGTTGAAGTATATCCTAATCATCGCAAATACTGCAGAAGACCCATTGAAATCTGCATGGATCCAAGATTCTCACAGAAATCAGTCAAGATTGGTGAAGAAAAAATCATGATTTGGGGTTACATTTAGTATGGGTGCATGCTAGAGATCTGCAGAGTGGATGGCAACATCAACAGCATGAGGTATCAAGACATTTGTGCTGCCCAGTACAGTATATTACTGTACAAACCATAGGAGAGGGCAAATTCTTCAGCAGGATACTGCTCCTTCTCATACTTCAGCAAAGATTCTGACAGCAAAGAAGGTTGAGATGCTCCAGAATTGGCCAAACATCACCAAATATGAAAATTATTGATCATGTCGGGGGTATTGAAGATGAATCCAAAGAATCTTGATGAACTCTGGGAGTCCTGCAAGAATGCTTTCTTTGCCATTCCAGATGACTTTATTAATAATTTATTTCAGTCATTGCAGAGATGTATAGATGCAGTCCTCCAAGCTCATGGGAGTCATACACAATATTAATTATTTATCAACTGCACCGTGACTTTATATTCTATACTGTACATTATTTCTGTTAAATTATTTAAATAATTAAAAATCAAGGCATGATATTGATGTTTTATTTTGGTAAAATAAGCGTTATCTAAAGGCCTTTGCCTTTCAAATGAGCCACTTCTGATATCAAACGATTAACTAGAAGTTATTATTAATTTAGTAAAGTTATTAGTTACTGTTCCTAAAACTTGGATAGGTGACAATACTTTTGTCAGGTAGTGTAGAGAGCAGGAAAAAAGGTACTATGGATGTACAATGATATTCAAGAATTTCAAAATAACTTTTTTCTGTGTGTTTTCAGAGAAGAAAGCGTCACACTTTATTTTGATGTTCCTTTAGTTGAATTAAGTTACATTGCATCTACTTGCCAACTAATTTTCATTAGATTATAGACTGTTAGGTTGGGGTTAGGGTTAGTGTAAGTTGACGTGTACTTGCAAAGTTTCTTATAGTCAGTTAAATGTCTGTTGAAGGAGCAGTATCAGCAGATATAAAGCAGACAGTCTACTATTACTCAAATGGACCATCAAAATAAAGGGTTACCGAAGAAAGATACTCATAAAGGTTTGAAACAAATAAAGGGTGACTAAATGATGACAGAATTTTCATTTTGGGTGAACTATCCTTTTAAATATCTCTCCAGGGTCATACTTTACAAGCTGACAAGCACTGTTCACTGGCATTAACAGTGCATTAGAAGTGCAAATGAAAGAAAGCTTTCTTCCAAAATACAAATTATGTCATCCATTATTCATCCTTGTGTTATTCAAACCCAAGGGATTTTTGAAACAAGAAACTAGCATGTCATTTTTAATGAAACTCGAGAGATTTCAATTTATTCATTTAAGTTCATGCCAACAAAATGCTGATGAAAGTTCACAAAGACATTGTAAAGGTGATCTATATGAAAGCTGCAGTTTAATACAAATCTTCTGAAAACATATGATTGCTTTATATGATGAGCAGATTTAATTTCGGCTTTTAATTTGAACATTGCGAAACATATCACTTTTTTTCTGATGACTTTTAGTTGTACATAACTTGGTCTGCTTTTATTTGTGAGTATTCATTACTACACAAATATGTTTTTGCAAGATAAAGAAAACAATCACAGTGTGTTTAAGTCTCTTGTCGACATCACTGACAAACGGATGAGAAAAAAATACCTCAGAGACAAGACAGATTTGCATAAGTCTTGAAATCCCTATTAAAATCATATTTGACTCTAAATTACTGTAAATTAACTATATTTTTAATAATTATAGTAACATAAATAATAATTTAATAATAATAATTTATTATTTAAATATAAAGTCATTCTTTCATGTGTAAATATAGCTTAAAATGTCATTTATTTCTTTGATCAACTGAATTTTCAACATGATTACTGCAGTCTTCAGTGTCACATGATATTTCAGAATTTTATTTTTTTTTTTAATATGGTGAAATTTATTCACATAACTGAAAATCTTTTGAATTATGTTTAGGAGTTTTTTCTAAAGATTACAAATACTAAACATTACAGATATTCAGAGTGAATAAAAAACTGGAATGATATCGATATTTAATACTATGAGTCCTTATTGAGTACAGATCTTCAGTGCCCTTCTGAGTTTTCTCCATAGTGTTTGGTGTTATAAAAATTGATTTCCGCCGTAAACCCTCTGATCTTTTTTAAGCATCAGCAGAAAACATTATTATTGCCAGAATTGCCTCATGCTGTTTGGGATGATGGTTAAGTCAGTGAGCAGCAGTCATGTCAGGCTGAATTTTGATTCGCTGCAGGTCTCAAGACCCCTAGCCTTTATCTGGGCGTGTGAGTGGGTGGAGAGTGACCTCGCTCAATATTGTATCGATTTCCTCGTTTAGGTTCATAGCTGGAGTCTAACAATGGAGCAGAATAGCTCAAGGCTTCATCTTAATACACAGCTTGGAGACAGAAAATGAAATAAAACGGTGAATGCTGTCAGGGCTTCTGTAGTGGTTATAGTCTGCCCTAAATCCTTGTTTGTAGCACAAATTGTGTGTTTGATGTCGGGGACAAGTCTTCAAAGATTTCCTGATCTTTAAACAAGAACTTTCAGTGAATGTTAAGCATATTTTTCGACAGGCACAATGCATATACTAACACATCAGCTACATTTTAATGTTTAAATCAATGTGAATATGAATAATAACAGCAACCTAAGGGTGACATGGTGGCTCAGTAGTTAGCACTGTTCAAGCCCCAGCTGGGTTACTTCAAATTTCTGTGTGGAGTTTGCATGTTCTCCCCATGTTCTCCCCTGGGGTTTCATCCGGTGCTCCGTTTTCTCCCACAGTCCAAAGACATGCGATACAGGTGAATCTAATAAGCTAAATTGCCCATAGTGTGTGTGTATGAGTGTGTATGGATGTTTCCCAGTAATGGGTTGCAGCTTGAAGGGCATCCGCTGTGTAAAACATCCTAGATATGTTGCCGGTTCATTCTGCTGTGGGGTGACCCCTGATCAATAAAGGGACTAAGCCGAAGGAAAATGATTGAATGACAGCAACCTTGTTAGACCCTCAGCGTCCACCCTGGAGAGCATCACAGTAATCCAGCCTAGAAATGACAAGGGCTTGGACAAGAGGTCGTGCTGCCTGCACTGTGAGGAAGAGCCTGATCTTTCTAATGTTGCATAGAGAAAACCTGCATGAACATGGTTGTGTTTGCAATAGGAACGTCAAGGGTCAACTGGTCGTCAAAGGTCACCCCAAGGCTCCTGAAAAGTTTCCAAAAAAGTTAATACAGGAGCAATTTAGGGCTAGAAATCAAGTAAATTGGTTAAATGATTTTAAACAGACCGCCGACTTCTTTGGGCTCTGGGGCATTTGGGATTACCCATAACACTGGAAATGTACACTGTGGTCAAATGAATCAGAATTTCAAGTATTTATTTGGAGAGAAATGGATGCAATGTGCTTTGGACCAAAAAGGAAAAGGATCATCCAGATTGTTACCAGCTACAAGTTCAAAAGCCAGGGTCTGTCATAGTATGGGGTTGTCTCAGGTAACTTGCACTTCTGTGATGGCATCATTATGCTGAAAAGTACATAGAGGTTTTGGAGGACATTATGCTGCCTTCTTGTCCAGGGACGCCCATGCATATTTCAACAAAACAATGCAAAACCACTGCACACATTACAAAGTCCTGGCTGCAGAGGAAGAGGAAACAGGTACTTGACTGGCCTGTCTGCAGTCCCGACCTGTCTCATAGAGAATGTATGGTAATTTTGAAGTGCAAAATGCAACAACATGGACCCTGTACTGTTGCTCACCGTAAGACTTGTTTGCAGGGATAATGGTCAAAATTGCACCTGAAACACTTAATTATTTGGTGTCATCAGTCCCTAAACATATTTTAAGCGTTTAAGTGAAAAGTAATCGCAACATTACAAAGTGGTAAATGCTTTAATGTTAAAACTTAAAAATATATATGTTGCAAGAACCAAAATTGAAATACATGTTTATTAAAAAAATAATAATAAAATCATGAGAAACCAATTAAATAATGTGCTGTTGTAGTGTCTTCAATGAAATACGTATTAAAGTAAATATAGAAATCTTCTTCTTTTTTTTTTTTTGTGTTTCCCATACTGTCCCAAGTTTTTTTCTGATTTGGGATTGTAGCTGACTGTCATGATCGCCAGCAATCTAACCATCAGAGATCACTGCTAAACACACACACTCACATGAACTACAAATCAGCCATGCTCTTGGACTACATATTCAGTCATACAACACACACACACACTCACCTACTCCAAGTCACTACTGATTAGACACTCACAGCTGAAGCAGCTCACTGACTGATTCACGGACTATGTAAACCACAAAGAAACACTCACTGTTGCTATGTCTTGTTTGCATTTTGTAACATTACAAGATGTTTAATTTGTCTTGTTTTTCTGTGTTTGATCCTAGCCCTGTTGTACTTTTTATCCCTGCCTGCCACCAGCCTTCTAACCTCTTGTCTGTTACTTGACTGCATTTATGGATTGCCTGTATACATCTATTTGCCCCTGTATGTTCAATGCTTACCAGACCTTCCTATTAAACCTACTGTACATGTGGATCCGCACCACTGTTGTCAGTGTCACTTCCCTGGGTTACACTGACCCAGTCCTTGTTGTAAAATTATGATATAGATCTAGAGTTGCTGAGAGGTCCAGAAGTGCTGTTTTTGCTTGACTAACCTTTCCTCCATGCTGATATCAGGGCATTGTAAGATGCGTGCAGCAACTATTGGATCATCTATTTGAAATGACATATACAGTAGTGTCATCATCATAACAATGGTAAGAAAAATATTGTTCTCAAATGATTGGTTCGAGCAATGTGGTGTAAATTGAGAAAATAAGCAGTCCAAGAACTAAGGGCAACCCTATGACCAGCTGATATCTCTCTTGTATGTAGATATTTAGATTATTTTTAATAGCTACTGGATAACAATATCCAATAATCTCTGGCACTTCAGTGGCATTCGTCAAAAAAAAAAAAAAAACTCTTTTCAGGGAAAGAACACAATGGCTCGGCGTTTCAGAGTGTGCTAACTACAACATTACAAGGATTTAGCAGCACACAATGCAGTGGGTGTACATGTATGTTAATTCCCCAATTAGGTTTTCTTATGCACTATTCAATATTGTGTTGTTTGAGAGTTAAGGAGCTGTCGAGAAATTCTTATCTAAGAGTGTAACATTTCTTTAAAAATGACTATGAACCCATTTGTGGGATCATATTGTTCACAGAAGCTATCTTTGTGTAAATAGATCTTTCTTATTTGTTGACCTGATGTCTGATCTCACATATAACATTGATTTATTTCCTTATCACTTATAAGGTGTGTTTGTGAGTCGGCAATTGGATAAGGTCTTTTAGGAAGAATTCTATTGGTTACAGACTTTTTGCCTTTACAGGTGATTGAGGCCACCATTCTCTTTGGGCTTTTTAATGCTGCAGAAATTGTCACCCAGATCTGTGATCCAAAACAATTGTTGAAGGTCTTGGAGGTCTACAGATAACTACTTGGATTTCAAGGCTTGGTTTGAGCTCTGACATTCATACAGTATTCAATTGTGGGACCTTATTGACCTTATTCCGCTCCGCCCACTTTTAATACTTCGCTCTTCCGCATTTTGTCATCCAACTTCCGGTACGCTGATACAGTACATCACTGTTTCGGAAAGTCAATACATAGTATATATAGTTAGCTGTCATTTTAGAAAAATGGTATATAATGCTAGTTCAGTAAATGTTTTGAGCTGGGAGTACGGTGAAACCTCCCTGCAACGATCAGATGGTCACATATTACCCCATCCATTGTTACCATTAATGTGGGTAGACGATATGAGCCAGAGGTAACTTACGGGGATATCTTTAATTACTTTATCCTATCATAAGAAGTAGATGGAGCGTTTATGAAGACTTGTAAAAGTACCAATATTTACACAGTGGGAAAGTTGGTCGTGTCCTATTACACAGTGAAGGGGATTTCGTCTTTTTAAAAGCAAATGTGCACCCCAGCCAGTCGAGCAGTCCATGCCACTCAGCGTGGGTGCTACTTAGTAAGCGTGGGTGCTACTTAGTGGAGATGCAGGATGTTCGTGCATAGTTGGTTTAGGAAGGTCCTGTAGTCACACAGCCTTTATTTTATGAAAGGCAAGTAAATATGTAAATAAATAGTAATATCTTGTAAGGTCTGTGTTAACATAAATAAGCCATATATGTAAACGGTATGCTAACGCATATGTGTAATAATACACAGCTGCTGACTCGGTTACCATCAGCAGACTAAGTATCTGCTCAGATCTCTTCATTTGGGAGGTATTGACCTTATTCTTTAATGCTAAAGTGCGTTTGTTTTTTGCGAGTGTTTAAGAACTTCCGATTCAGTCGTCTATGGGAGAAATGACTAGGAATAATAAACGGCAGAAAACCGTCAAACTACTCGCTCTACAAACAAGTGTTTGCATGACTACACAGACAAAATAGAATAAAATAATAAGAACACATCAGTTTGCAACATTAAGCAGCAAAATGAGCTGTTGTTAAGGTCTAAAAATGAATGGAAGTGAATGAGACCGGAAGTCTCGAGACAGAAAGACTCAAATTTGCTGCGCCTGCTCATACGCGGAGAATAAGGTCAATACAGAAAAGTAATTTACCACAGGTTTACTCCAATGAAGTTGTAGAAAGATCTCAAGAATGATTAAGGGAAACAGGGGGCACCTGAGCTCAAGTTTCACTGTCATGGTAAAGGCTATGAATATCACATACATGTGAATATTATTATCATCCTAATTTTTAATGCATTAGCAAAGATTTCCAACATTATATATATTTTATTTAATTTATTATTATTATTTTTTTTACATGGGGTAAACATGATTGTTTGTACAATTTTAAGGGCAAATCAATCCATTTTGGAATGAGACTCTAAGCTATAGGAAAGATTTCTACTCCAGGGAAGCTGTTTTTAGTGATACATGACTACCTACGGAAGTCTGAAAATCACCTCATCCTTGAATTCATCCAGACTAATCCATGGTCACATAAAGTTGGCTTTCTTCAGCTTTCACTGGCCTTGAATGCTATCAAAAATATCACGTCAAATGGCAAAGTTAAAAACATTCGGTGGGCTTCTCTGAAAAGCTGTCATAATACAAGTGCAAAAGTATAATAACACCTTTCATAGGTCAAAGTCTGCTGTTTGAACTGAGAATATACCACCTGTAGTGAGGCACATGCTTTTATATGCTCTTAGATGAAGCCATGGCATGAGTGCTGTGACACATTCATGTCAATTTTTATTTCTAATCCTTTGACTTTTCCAGTGTGTTCATGAGTTCTTAACTCAGACATCGCTAGTTTTGGGCAACAAGGAAAGTCTCTGTATTTGCCGAATTTATCATCAGGATTGATATTATTTGGAGTCTGTATTTGAATATACTCAGTATGTATGTCTGAGTCCATTAATAGGAGGTGACTTTAAACAATTTGCTATACCATGTTTGAAAGCCGGTAATTTTTTTGATATGTCACTGTGATGTCAAATAGGCTTTAGTCCCTTATTTATCAAGGGTCAGAATGAACCGGCAACTATTCCAGCATATGTTATACACAGCGGATGCCCTTCCAGCCACAACCCAGTACTGGGAAACTGTCACATTCACACGCATACACATACTCATACACTATGGTCAATTTTGTTTACCCAATTCACCTATACCACATGTCTTTGGACTGTGGGAGAAACCGGAGCACCCGGAGAAAACCCACGCCAACACAGGGAGAACATGTAAACTCCATACTGAAATTCCAACTGGTCAAGCTAGCAACCTTCTTGCTGTGAGGCTAACTACTAAGCCACCAGGCCACCCTAAATAGGTCCTTTTTTTCTGATAAAATGTTCCCGGTGTCATTTTTAAAAGCTCAGCTGTGCTGTAAGCCTATACCATGAAAAAGGGTCTTTGGTGAACAAGCTTAATTCTGTGGACGGCCAAAACCAGGGAATGATCTTTTAATTATTAACCACTGTACATACACTGATATACCAGTGTCGTTCAATAATAGTTTAGAAATATGAAGGCAGCTTTCATGATGGTGCATTGTAGTTAACCCCATAATGACCCTTTATTCTTGCTATCAACCACATATCACAAACTGTATGCTTTTATACAGTAGTCAATACGAACAACATTGTTTCTCTTTATTTTATGGAAGCTAAATATCTTGTCCGTGTAGAGGGTTTATTTATTTATTTATTTATTTTATTTTGGAAGTGTAAATTTTTTTGCATTAGCCAGTGCTAGATGTCACCTTCATTTCCCGAACTGAAAGAGAGAGACTGAAAGCATCGCCCACGTAGGTCGATAAAAGCCCATAATTATTCTTCTTTTCATATGCATGAGGCATCTGCATGCAAAATGTCAGTGATGCACTGTCCTCCACACCACCCCACCAACCACCTACTCACAGGTGATCAATGTTCATACTGAGCAGTTAAAACTATCGTCAAGAGGATAAAGGTGCTTAAGGTGCCATTGAGAATTTTCCTTGGCATCACCTTCGCATTTAATACATTTCAAGAGAGTAAATAAAGAATTGACTTATTTTTGAAAAATTGTTAATTTATTACATACTGTACAACATTGTCATGGAATGTGATCTTGTTAGTGTTGCTCCTTATGTGATCTTCTAGAATCAATACATATTACTTTAAAAGAATTTAGGAGAGTTAAATAAAAAAAATGAGAGAGAGATAAAGAAGGAGCGAGAAAGAGAGATATACTTTATTAGTTACACCGGTCCAACTGCTCGTTAACCAAATCTTTAATCAACCAATCACATTGCAGAAGCTCAATGCATTTAGGCATGTAGACATGGTCAAGACGATCATCAGAATGGGGAAGAAAGGATTTAAGTGACTTTGAACGTAGCATGGTTGTTGGTGCAAGAAGGACTGGTCTGATAATTTCAGAAACTACTGATCTATTGGAATGTTCATGCACAACCATCTCTAGGGTTTACAGAGAATGGTCTGAAAAAAAGAGAAAAATATCCAGAAAGTGGCAGTTTCAATGGACTTAACTGCCTTGTTGATGCCAGAGGTTAGATGAGAATGGCCAGACTGGTTCGAGCTGACAAAAATGCAACAGTAAGTCAAATAACCATTCGTTACAACTGAGTCATGCAAAAGAGTATCTCTGTACACATAATGCATCAAACCTTGCGGTGAATGGGCTACAGCAGCAGAAGACCACACTGGGTGCCACTACTGTCAGGTAAGAACTGAAAAGTGAGGCTACAATTCACACAGGCTCACCAAAATTGGACAATAGAAGACTGGAAAAGTGTTGCCTGGTCTGATGAGTCAATTTCTGCTGCTGCATTTGAATGGTAGGGTCACACTTTGGTGTCAACAACATGAAAGCATGGATCCATTCTGCCTAGTATCAATAGTTCAGGCTAGTGGTTGTGGTGTAATGGTGTGGGGGAAAATATTCTTGGCACACTTTGGGCCCATTAGTACCAATTGAGCATTGTGTCAACACCACCTGATTATTGTTGCTGACCATGGCCATCCCTTTATGACCACAGTGTACTCATATTCTGGTGTCTGCTTCCAGCAGGATAATGTACCATGTCATTAAGTGCGAATCATCTCAGACTGGTTTCTTGAACATGACAACAAATTCGCCAACAAAAATTGACCAGATCTCAATCCAATAGAGAACCTTTGAGATGTGGTGGAACGGGAGATTCGCATCATGGGTGTGCAGCCAACAAATCTGCAGCAACTGCGTGATGCCATCATGTCAATATGGACCAAATACGTCAAGTAATACTCTTAGGAATATTTCTAGTACCCTGTTGAATCTATGCCACAAAGGATTAATGCAGTTGTGATGGCAAAATGGGGTCCAATCTGGTCCTAGTAAGTTGTAGCTAATAAAGTGACCAGTGAGAGTACAGTATATAGATAGAGATAGAGATAGAGATAGAGATAGAGATAGAGATAGAGATAGAGATAGAGAGAGAAGGGGTTATACTCTTATAATGAGTGTGAAGACTTATCACTTTGATGCACTCTACTACACTAGTTATTCTCAGAAATGCATTGTAGGAAGCTGTGAGTTTTCTTACTTCTAAAATCATCTCTCATCAGATGTGATGGCAAAATAGGGTCCAATCTGGTCCTAGTAAGGTGCAGCTAATAAAGTGACCAGTGAGAGTACAGTATATAGATAGAGAGAGAAGGGGTTATACTCTTATAATGAGTGTGAAGACTTATCACTTTTATTCACTCTACTACACTAGTTATTTTCAGAAATGCATTGTAGGAAGCTGTGACAGTTCTCTCACTTCTAAAATCATCTCTCTACTTGAGGTAATCAAAAGAAACCTTTGAATCACAGAGACGGAAGTGTGCCTTTTCAATTTGCACTTCTTCCATACCAATGGCAAGGCATAATGTCACATGAGAATAAGTATAGAGCTGCTTTCTGAAAGAAGACCATCTTTTCATACTGTCAGAAGAGGAGGTCTTAACTAGATTAGTTACTGTTGTAAATGCACCATCTCTTCTTCAAACTTCATTTTTGCTTGTCAATACACAATGTGTGGAAATTACGTTGTATGACTTTATCGTTTACACAGGTATCACCGAGTATATTATGGCCCCATCATATCTCTGAAGGTGGCAGATTGTTGTATTGCAGGATTTGAAAAGTAAACATGGTACTCTGTTCTCAAACCAGCACCTTGTCTGGAATATTCTGAGCAAACACTAAGATGTTTTTCCATAGAGGTAATTTTCTTGCATTGAAGTGCCAGTCAGGCTTGACCCAGGTCCAAACTAGTGTGCAGCAGGGAAGTAAATGTGGGTCATTACAATTTTGAAGCTTTGGCAGTTATTTCTGTGCAACTACTGCATTCTCAGTCTCGTCATTTTTTGTAACTTTGGACTTAGCGATCGCATCATATCTCCAATTTTTAAAACATCAAGAGCTGCTTGTAGTAAAGTATTGAGATCTGAGACTGAGTTGTATATAAAATAATTTCTATGAGTAAATTAAGTGCTGTTTGATCATTCATTCGTTTTCTTATCGGCTTAGTCCCTTTAATAATCTGGGGTCACCACAGCGGAATATATTAAAAATATATAATTGAAGTCAGAATTATTAGCCCCCCTAAATTATTTTTCATTATCCTCCCCTGTTAATTTTTTTTACCCAATTTCTGTTTAATGGAGTCTAGTAAATAATATTTTACTACATTTTTTTCAGGACACTTCTATACAGCTTAAAGTGACATTTAAAGGCTTAACTAGGTTAATTAGTTTAACTAGGCAGGATATATATATATATATATTAGGGCTGTCAAATGATTAAAAAAATTAACTAATTAATCACACTTTTGTCTGTGATTAATCATGATTAATCACGAAAAACCGTATTTATTACAGAAATAAAAACACAGGCATGTAAGCCATTTGAATTTTAAAACAATCAATGCCAATAACAAACAAAAATTATTTCCATGTTGGATTCTAAGTGAACTACAAAAAAATCCAAAATACAGGCATTGCAGATATGGAAATTGGAAAATTATAATAACAAAGTATTGAATACAAACAATTGTTTTCATTGTAAAGTTGTTTTGCAAGTTGAGAACATTAATTATAAAGTAGAAACAATTTTGCTTAGTCCTCCTTAATATTTTGGTAGTTGCTAAGACAGGCCAGTCTGTTGACATGTGACCTAAGAGTGAGAAAAGTCTCTCACAAGCAGAATCACCGAATCAGCATGTGAATTTCAGTGCTTAAATTCTGTGTGCAACTGGTGCTGTGACAAGGACGCAAGAAGAACCAAGGGGTACATCAAAGTCACGCACTAAAGACTATAGGCTAGACTTCTTACATGGACTTTGGTCACGCCATCTCTAAACATTAAATTCTAAACTGCTTTGAGCGACTGTCTGTGATGTTAGGCGTTTCATCTGTTGTTAGGATGTTAGGAAATCCACACATACACAAACATTCTCTCTCTTACACACACACACACACACACACACACACACACACACACACACACACACACA